>OZ005649.1:16381459-16498852 GCA_963930645.1 Salticus scenicus
CTTGAAAAACATTTAACACAAAAGGAATTAGAATTCCAGCAATTTCCATGTATAGCCCTAATATATCCAAATACTTTGGTAGCCCTATAAACGAATGATGAATAACTTCCATACCACAATCTACACAAAATATTTTTTTATTCATATATTACATTTTCTTTATTCCGTTTGATTTAAGTCTGCCTATAGATGTCACACTGTATTGACCATAAATTTCCCCATAGACGTAATGTATTTGAATTCTCTTGGGTGTCCCTGTACACGAACCATTTGCTTGATTTCATCGAAAAGTTTAGTGTAGAATCTCTATATTATACACATTTAGAATACTAAATTTGGATTTTCTGCTTCAATTTGTTCTTGAGATATGCTTATAATAGGCAGACATACAGACCAACAGCTAAAAACATACTTTTCTGCTTCAGGGAACCTCAAAGCGTGTAAATATAACAAAAACTCACTTTCGAAAATTTGACCTAAAAACAATACTTTCTCCGCCATATATATGGGTAAGAGAAAGTAAAAAATAAAGTAACTATTTTTAACTTTTATTTATTTATTTATTTTTCGTTTCCTTTCGATTTATTTTGTTTTAATTTTTTTCTCTCTATTATTTATAGTTCTTGTCACATTATATTCACTTGAGATTTTATTCGTTTTGGCTCATCACTCATATTGGTTTTGTGTGTTGCCATTTTGTTTGCCTAACATGTGCCTACATTGTTCTCCTAACGAAGGCCTGTGTTTTATTTCGACGCAACACAGTTTTTGCGAGGTTTTTTTTTTTTTTTTTTCATCTTACGGTATTTATTCAAAATTTTAAAACTTATTATTATATTCTAGTATTTATTTTAAAATATTAATAATTTAATCCATTTTTTATTTATAATTTTATGGTTTTTTAGTGTCGAATACTACATTTTCCCTTATTTGATACATATTTAGAGTGGGAAACTGTAGCATTATTACGAAAAAAAATGTAAAATTCGATTTAAAAAATAAATAAATAAATAGAAAATACCTTTAGAGCTATAATGACGTGAATTATACCCTGCAAGTTTAATTTTGAAAAAGTTTTATACCAATTTTAATATTTATGCTTGAATTTCTTTTCATTTCAAAAAAATTTAAAAAATCAACTCGTAAACTATTTTGGCAACAATCGAAAATTAAAATAAATTATGCATTTTTATCTAAAAAGGGGCTTCTTCAACTTTTTCGATACTGTTCGTTTCAATACTGATAATTATCAATTTTTTTTTCTCTCTCTCTCTCTCTCTCTTTCAAAAAAGAAAAAAAGAAATGAAAAGGAACGATTTTAATGAAATTCTGGCAAAAGTAGAATTTACTTTAGTACAGAGGATTATTAGTTTTTTTTTTTTTTTTTTTTTTCCAAATTATAACAGAGCTTTCAAATTATTCAGTTATATGTTAGATAAATTTTCGATTTCGATTAAATGTCCAATCATCGTAAAACAGGCAACAACGTTTTATCCGTAGGTTGAGACTAATAGTCCTCTGTACTCAAAAGACATTGTAATAAAAAAAAGTAAACATAATAAACATCCGTTTTGGATTGAAATAATGAATCCCGACCCTTCATTAGGAGCAACAAGTAAGCACATATCAGTTAATCTTCTTTTGAAAAAATAAAGCAATCTATTAATTTCCACAAAAAATAATAATCATTATTATTATTAAAGGTCATACCAGCCATAAAATATTATTTGTCCTCACCTAGTTGACGATTTGGTGGTTCATAAACAAATATCTGGAGTGACTCCACTCGGCTTTTCAAACATTTAGAAGTTATCAGGCATTTAAACAAATTTGAATCAGTGGATAATTCAGTAAATAATCAAAAATCGAAATTACAATTGGATATATGACTATTTATCCCCAAGTTTGAATATTTATATAAATGACACAAATTTTTTTGAATAATTTTGTGTGTATCGGAAAAAGAGTATAAATAGTAAGAACGCAATTTCCCCTAAAGGCATTTCTGCAGTAAAACTCTAATATATATTTATACATTTTACTTGCAGTCTCTTTCAAATAATTTAGTAAATTTCATACACTTAACCCCAATACGACATGATATCTATTAATTCTTTCATGCATTCTTTTTAAACATTTTTAAAGTACGCACATCTTTTTCCATAATGATCATATATTAACAAAGAAATGTAACATGTGTCGGTTTTTAGCATTTTTAAGCGTACTTTAATAAGCGCACTTTAAAAATTAAAGCCCATAGAGAAAAAGCATAAGAATCCTACTTCGTATCCCTATGAAAAAAAAAAAAATACTATAAGTCCTACGCTCGGGAAAATCGGTATAAAATCTGCCACAAAATGACCTATAACGAGCCTACTCAATTATTTTAAACGAATTTGAGTTTAGACGCTGGCTCGTATCAAATGAATTGAGTCCATAGGTCGTAACGATAAAAAGTTCTGTTGTCTGTCGCTATAAAAGAATTATGTGTCCAACATTCACGAAAATCTATACAGTTTATGCGGCGGGAAGGTGTAACATACCTACCAACTTTGTACCTTTTTTTTTTTTTTTTTTCAAAAATCCGGAGTTTGCGAAATTTTCCTCAAAAATTGATTCCTGCCCCCCAGAGCGTAAGGAATGGGGGATTTTGTAAAATTCCGTTATAGGTTTCGAATACATATAAACAGTCAATCACCAAAATGCTTCACCGCAGTTCCTATAAATTTTCCTGATAAATTTAGCTCTAAAAGGGGGATATCGAATTTGACCCCTCGTACCGCCCTACCCACCCCACCCCCCTAAAAATCGAAAAACACAAAAACACAAAATTAGGTTTTTGGAAACATCACAAAGAAGACGCATGACTGTTTTCAACATCTTCGTACCAATTTTGGTTGCGTTCTACTCAAAAATCCAGAATTTACGAAATTTCCCTCCAAAAATTGATTTTCACTCCCCCCCCCCCCCATCTAAAAATTGAAAATTTCAAAATTACAGAAGATGTTTTTTTCCTCTCAAGTCTAGTCTCTCCATGTGCAATTTCTTCACTTTGAATTTGGAGCCGAGTTATGCTTACAAACGTGCTTTTGCCTCTTGCCCCTCAGGGGAGGGGGAGGGGGGGACAGGGGGATTTTGTAAAAGTTGATACATATAATTTTAAGCTGGGTAAAGCAAAGTTTCGTTGAATTCCGTCCAGCCGTTCTTGCATGATACCCAGACAAAAGAGCGTTACAGACATACAGACACAACGACACACATACTCACACACACAGATAATTTTCTGAAGTCATTTTCGGCGTTCATGTTGTATAAAAAGTGAAGATATCGCAAAATTTTTTAATTATGATAAAATCACAGGTAAAAATCTGACTTCATTAATATAGACTTTTAGGACGGAGGACTATTAGTTTCGATCTGACGTTTTTATAGACCAGTTTTATGTAACACCAAAATAAGTTTAAAATATCAATCCCATCGTTACAAATTTGCTAACAAATGAAAGGTGTGATTTTTTTTTAATCCAGAGGTGCAAACAGTTTTTGGACACGATAGTTAGATTTTTTAAAATTAACTAAAGTATGAAATTTAGGTGATTTTAATTAATTACAGTCATTTTAAAAAGTACGTGGCACAGTTTTACGGTCAAAAATAAGATAAAAAATAAATTAAAAATTTTAATTAAAAATTTTAAATTAAAAAAATTAAAATTGAAATTTTACTGATTGAAATTAATATTAATCCGTACTAAACTAAATTCAGTCTTTGAGAAAATTTTTAACGGTTTTATTATTATTATTCCCCCCCCCCCCCTTCAAGCTGATCACAATTTTGGGGCACTTCTATAAAAACAATCTTTTATTATTATTATTATTATTATTATTATTATATATTTTTTAAAACTCTTCTTTTATTTTTAGTTTTTTTTAGTTATGTAACTTTGGTTAAATAACTAAGAAGCTAACTTAGTTATATATCTTTGGGACCATTTAGAAAATTCTGGAACTTTCAAAAAATTTTTGAAATCTTTCTGGAAGCCAAATTTTTTCAGAAGGTTCCATGAAGTTTCTAGATGGTTCCGTGAAATTTCTAGAAGGTTCTATGATATTCTTAGAAAGTCCTATGAATATTCCAGAAGATTCCATGAAGTTTCTAGATGGTTCTGTGAAATTTGTAGAAGGTTCTATGATGTTCTTAGAAAGTTCTATGAAGATTCCATGAAGTTTCCAGACGTTTCTATGAATTTTTTAAAAGATTCCCTGAAATTTTTAGATGTTTCCCGAAGGTTACAGGAAGTTTCTTCAGTAAATTCATTCTATAGAAAAAATGATGTCAGATAAACGTACAGACAGAATAGACAAACCGATTCAATATAAGAGTATTCTAAAAGAAGAAAACCCTAAAAATTACATAGTACTCTGGTGTTTTATCATGATAAATTAATAATTATTTTTAAACATTAAATAATAACAAATACTAATAAAATTAATGTAAATTTATAGTTGAAGCAATGTAAAGAAAAACATAGTCAATCACTTTTGTAATTATTTATTTGTAGATGCGTAAATACATTATGGAGCTAACTATTGAAGAAGCTGATCTAAGCGTTGATGGAGAAGATGGAATTAAGTGGGCAAGGGAAGAAGATGCTCAAGATGGAAGACGAGGAAAGAGATGACAAATATCCAGCGTGGAAGAAGAAGCTCAAGACATATCAATAGATGTTAAAAGGAAATCAATAAAAGTCACATTTCAGGTAAATATAAAAGTCAAGTCCGGGTGAATAAATGTCAAGTCCGGGTAAATAAATGTCAAGTCCAGGTAAATCAGTCACAAATATCGGGAATTGGATGCTGATGATGTTAATGCATCTAGAAGTCTGCATTCAGGAAAACGATCATAAAATAGCGGCATTATTTTTTCTTTTTGAAGAAAGATTTCTTCAATTTTTGAAAGAATGACAACCTAAAAAACAATAAAATATAATATTAATTTGAAAATTGTTTCTTCACACTGTACGATATTGAAAAGTACTAATTCAAATTTATTAAATAAAGTATAAAGTAAATGTAATCAATTGCACATTTTAACTAGATTTTTGTCAAATATATAAAATGTATTTTTAACGGTTTGAGAAGAATTTTAGATAAATGATCTTTAAAATCTGGTATTTTCTTAAAGTTACATATTTTCTTAGAAGTGCTTTAACAAATTCGGATATATATGTATTAGTAATGTTATATGATCTCATACATAACTGTCTCACAAACAACTAATTATTTATTACCCTGCTGAAAAAAAAAAAAAAAAACAGCAGTTTTGGGGGAAATTTTAAAGTTTTTTTTTTTTTTCCCTATGATTTATTGACTTTTTCAATATCTTTTGCTTTGTATAATGCTTCATTTCCATATGTAATTATTTATTGATACCTCGTTAATTCATGTCTTCCTTCCTGGTGTTTGTTCATTATAATGATGAATTATTATCACTATGAAATAGAGAGAGAGTAAAGTGTTCAAAATACTTTTACTGATTCTTTATTTTTTTTTTTTTTTTTTTTAACCGAAGTAAAATAATTTTAAAAACAATTTTATTAAAAAATGAGCAATTAGCTTTTTTTTTTTTTTTTTCAAGTCTACATATAAATAAATTGCCCTGGTGTTTTTTTTTTTTTTTTTTTTTTTTTTTTTTAATACACATTACTATAATTTGTACATGGAAAGATTTAAATAGTAAAACTTTTGTAAACAACCGCTAAAAAATGCACAAAACAAATAAATAAATAATCATAAATGCAAGCATTTTGAAAATGCGTTATGCATTTTATGGTGATTGTTTATAGCTGCGAATCTTTATTTAGCACTAATTTTTCTGTACTCAATCCTGTAATTTCATTCTAAACAAGTTGTTTTTGTTTAAGTTTTCACACATTAACATTTCTTATGACGATTTCATATGGTAGGTAGATCATATTGACGTATTTTTAACACATTTTCAAAATGCTTGCATTTATGATTATTTATTTATTTATTTATTTTTTTTTCTTTCATTTTTAGCGGTTGCCTACAAAAGTTTTACTATTAAAATCTTTTCATGCCCTGTACAAATTATAGACGTGTGTAATAAAAAAAAAAGAACGCTAGAACAAATTATTTATATGTAGACTTTTATTTTTTTATTTTTTTTAAAGCTAATCACATAAATTCATTTTTTAATAAAATTATTTTTAAAATTTTACTTCAGTTAAAATAATAATAATAATAATAATATTTTCAAAATACTTTACTCTCTCTCTATTTCGTATATAATAATAATAACGATAATAATTCATCATTGTAATGATCAAACACCAGGAAGAAAGACATGAATTAACGAGATATCAATAAATAATTACATATGGAAATGAAGCATTATACGAAGCAAGTGATATTGAAAAAGTAAATAAATGTAGGGGGGGGGGGGCATTAATATTTCTTCCAAAACTTATATATATATATAAAGCGTGATATATTTTTCAGTAATTAAGCATGATATCTCAAACTACATCGAGACATGGGCCTCATATTAGTTTCGTAAAATTGTTATACACATTTTTTTATTAGTCTTATGAAAGCTTTTTATTTGAATTTCTGCATACTATACGGTACTGTGATTTTAAAATATCGGATTTATTGCATTTTATTACATAATAATGTTACATTTTATTACGTAATTTTAATTACATAATTTTAATTGAATTTGCATTTTATTACAGAATAATACGAATTAATATAATTTTGTTCTAATTAAATTATTTATAAATATCACTATGTTTTGCATTTTAACGTGTTCGGGGACAAAGAGGTAGATCAACTTGCTGAAACACAACGTAATGTCACTTCCAAGTTCAAAACAAACTAAAACACAAGGCGCAAACTGAAACACCATACATTTTGTACACGAAAAGCTAATAGCATAAAACATTGTGTACTATATGAATAGTTAGCTTTGTTTAAATATTAGAAGCATCTTAGTGTAACTGTGACGGAATAACATGTTTTGTCCCATTAAGTAGAGCGCCATAGACCGCTTTGTTCGTGAACGCTTTAATATGTACTTTATGGAGTATTGCAGGGACTTTTAGATTTTTTGAGTCGTTAATACTTTTTATTTATTGCCAAACCTTTATGTGGTATTAATTTTAACTAACTAATTGTTGAAGTACTTTATTATTACTGTATTGTCAACTGGATCCAGAAGTCACTCCGTTTCACTTACTTTCATCGCCGAAATTTTGTTTTTAGTAATCATTAGATAAATATTTATTATATAGGCAAATATAAAATATAGATATATGTATACAGTCCATTAAGAAATTATAAATCCACTTTAATTTTATAAATTATAAGAAAAATAAAGATTCTAATCATAATTTAAGTACATAAAATAACATATTGCTCTATATTTTTTATAATTAGTTTGCAATAACTTGGTATAATGCAATACATGTTTAATTAAAATATATATTAGAAATAAGTGAAAAATAACCTGTTAAGAAAATATAAGACCACTTGTCAAAAAACAAAATTGTATAAAAAATTAATATGATATTGGTCCTCCATTTTTCTCGATGACTTCAAACACTCTGTTTTTCATTGAAGTAACCAGGTGATTAAGTTCAGTTATAGAAATATTGTACCATTCTTTTACAATGGCTACTTCCAGTTCATTGGCAGATGCAAATTGTTCATTATTAGCATAAACTTTGCGAGATAATATACCCCATAGGTTTTCCATGGGGTTCAAGTCTGGAATTCGACTTGGCCATGGCAAAACATTATTTTTTTCTTTTTTAAGCCACTCCTGTGTGGATTTAGATGTATGACAAGCAGCACTGTCCTGGTGAAACATCCAGTTAGCACCACCTAATAAAGGTCCAAACGGTATCATATGATCATATAGCATAGACTGATATTGTGTTGAGTTCATATGACCCGAAATCCTCTGTAAATCACACAACCCCTTATAACTGAAAGCTCCCCAAATCATTACTAATCCTCCACCCATTTGTCGACTGAAGCATTCTTTTGGTTCCTTCCTCAAGTCGTGCCAATAGTGTTTGTAACCATCGGGACCATCAAGGTTAAATTTCTTTTCATCAGAAAATATAATTTGTTTCCACTCATCATTCCATGACATGACATTTTTAGCCCATTTTAATCTTTCTTCTCAATGGAATTTCAATAACTTTGGTTTTTTCTTCAATTTCATAAATTTCCTATTAATATTTAATTTAAGACTCTTCCTGACTGTTACATGTGAAGTTTTCTTGCTGAAATGTTTCGAAATTTCACGAGTTGAAAGACCTTTTTTAGTTGACAGTCGAAAAATTTGTCTATTACCACGTGCTGTCAAAATATTTTTTCTACCAGATCATTTTATTTTGTTTGAATAATCTTTTCTAATTATGGCATTATGAATGGCAGTTTTAGAACGGTTTATTATCCTCGCAATATCTCTTTCAGATTTACCAGAACCTTTACAAAATAAAAAATTTCTCACTTCGCACTCCGATAATTCTTTACCTCGAGGCATCGTCAAATTAATCGTCTATAACACATTCAAAACCGAAGCCTTTGCTTCTTAGTTAACGCTTTTACGAAATACTGACGCATGCGCTTCATATTGCGTTTGACGTCATGTATAATATGCTAATTTTCTCAAGTGGTCTTATAATTTCTTAACAGTCACTGTCTTTAATTTTTAGAAAAATGAATGAGTTTTAATGAAATTTAATTTAATTTTAAAAGTTGGAATTAGTATAGGGTGCGTTTTCTTATCAATTTTAAATACGCAACTAAAAATTTGCATATTATGCTCTCTTCTTCAGAAATGCACCAATACGCTTGTGGTCTTATAATTTCTTAACGCACTGTATATAGATATATAGATATACAGATATATAGTTACATTTATACTTACGTTTTGTTTCTGAGAATAAACATTTCCAAAATAGTGAAATTGGCTCTTCGCAGCCATTCAAGCACATAGTCTTTACCTCTGCTGTCAAGAGTTTGCCATTCAGAATCAGTTTCGTTGATTTTTATCAGGTAGGGCATGGCATTAGAAAGATCAATTTTCTTGTCAGTCATGAGTTTTTTCCAAGTTTTATCCCTTTCATTTTTCAGTTCGTTTTTAAACCATTCAACAGCATTTTGGCAAATTGTAGACGATCTTTTCATTCTCAGCAAAGCCGCTTCAACTTCATTATCATAGAATGCACTGTCAAACATGAAGCTGAAAAATTTTTGATTTTTTAAAAGAAAACCCATGTCAAAAATTAAAGAAAAAAGCTTAAAGTTACATATCCTAATATAAAAATCTGACAAAGATGTTATTGGAGACCTATAAAACAAGCATTTTGAAAATCAATTAGATTTTCTCAGTGTTTATGCACAATACAAAGATATCGTAAATAAATATATTATAAATAAATTATGTAATAAATAAACATAATACAAATAAGTATTTCTGTAATTTTTGATTTTTTAAAAATTATGCGAGAAATTACTATAGATCTGCATTGTTTTACATAATTACTGTTTAGATTTCAAAATATTTTAAGACGCATAAAAGAGAAATAAAATAGGACTGTAAGCATCCTTCAATATAGAACCAAATTTAGAAGAAAACTTTCACTATGAATTATGAAAATATTTGGAGATATCTTAGACACTTACCAACCAACTGCTAATTCTCTTCTCAAGATTTTCAAACTTTTTTCATACTTCTTTATATCCTGATCGTAATCGAAATCCTTACGAGAAGAAATTCTGGAAAAAATACATTTATTTACTTATTTTTGCACGTGTTTCTTGATTAAAGCAACTAAATATTTTGGCACAGCTTTAGTATGGGCCCCCTTCGGCGAAATTTGAAATTTGTCACCAAAGTACTTCGGACATTTTCACATCAAAGTCTTTACTTAAGCAATTGAGATAGCCATTTCAATTCATCGCCCAAAAAGGTAAAATATATTTAAAGTCGTCAAGGGGGTTCCACGCTAAAGCTGTGCAGGGTGATATATACAGTATAATTCGAAATAATAAATCGGCTTAAATAAAAAGCTATTAAAATATACAATACATATATAGAGTCAAACCTCGTTAACGCGAATCTCAAGGGAAATAAAAAAAATTGTTCATGTTATCAGCAGTTCATACTATCAGTAACTCAGAAACAAATCTTTATTTTGACGAGGATTGCGTAAACAGTTCATGTTAAAAGTAATTCACGTTAGCATTTGGAATCATAATACAAATGCACATATTTGTATAAATGTATTTGTCATTTTATCTGTAGAGTTTGTTACTGTATTTATTTTGCATACAATATTGATTGTATTTATTCTCTTTATAAAACAAAACTTTTTTTTATCTTCCATTAATGTATTAGGTGTAGTGATAAATACATTAGGCTTAGTGACACATATTGAAAAAAACAAACTGAGTCTCAAAAATGATATACTTACGCAAACTTCTGAAAGAAACTTTTAAAAGTCATTTTTCTCAATATAATACAGTAGAAAAGTCACAGATTAATAAATATCAGCCTTTTTAAAAGACAAAATATCAAATCTTTAGCTCTTAGCAAACGTCAAGCAATAAGACTTTTACCAGAATAAAACTTTTTCGAATGCATTTGTCATTTTTACAACAATGCGAGTCAACAATAGTTTACAACAATATATTTAACGTGTTTTAAGTGAATCAACATTCATTATTTTTATTGTTACAAATTTTATTACTTCGATTGTTATTATTATTTTTTTTTTCCTATCAACATTGCCTTGTTTAGGTTTTAAATGGCCTTTATCAAAAATAGTATTTATTTTATTTCATACATTCAGTTAGTTGTTCGTTTGTTTTTATTTTTCCTTTTTTTTAACGTGTTTATGTACATAACTTTAAATTAACTGAAAAATTCTTTTTTCCTCTTAAGGATATGCCTCACGGCGCGTTAATAGTAGAAATTAGTACTCGTTTTCTATTTATTTATGTATTTATTTTATTTTATTTTTCAACTAAAAAAATAAAAAATAAGTAAGTGCATTTTTCGCATTTTCTGTCTAGAAAATAAAATATTAAAAATGTGAAAAAACAACTTTTCAAAAACGAGTACTAAATTTAACGATTGTGAATTTTCTTATTTTGAAAAGAGCGTTAAAAAAATACTTTAGATAATGAAGATGATGAATAATTGTGGAAACAAATTTCCCCATAAAATAACATTGGCTTTGGTTGTCAGCGAGATAAGGTATTGTCCACTTTTTAGAGAATGCTTCACCTAACATAGCCGGCAGCCCGACCCCATGCTATTCTAGGAGAAACAAGCAAATTAATCATTATTTAATGGTTTCCTTTTTTTTTTTTTTTTTTCTTCTTAAAAAAGGAGGAAAGAAATCCGTTTTTATTTTTATAAAACTCACAATCATTGAATAGTTTCTCGTGTTAAAAAAAATTAATATTTTTAATTTTTAATAATCTTTTAAAGCTCTGAAATGCGAATAACTAATTAAAATGAATTCTTTTAGCTCATTATAACTTCAAAACTAAATATTACAAATTACAAAAAAAAAAAAAAAAAAAAAAAAAAGGTAAAGTGAGAATTAACGATCGTGAATTTTCCAAATGTGAAAACAGAATTTTGAAATATATATTAAGTAATGAATAATTTGCAAAATTAATTTCTCCGTAGAAAACAGGGCTACCGGTCACGTTAAGTAGAATGTAATCAGATCCCATATTAACCTATAATAAAAATATCACATGTAATATCCATTATTATCCATTAGATAATACGTATTTTTAAAATTTGCTTTCATATTCAGATAATTTATGATGATTAAATAAATCACTGGTTTTAGGTTTTTTTTTTTTTTTTTTTTCCCTTCTAAATTTATTTTGCTGCTGTAAAATTCAAAATTCTGTTTAGTAAAATTTGCATTTTACAGCCACAAAATAAAATGTTTAAAATAAATATAAATAAATAATCATCAATTTTGGAAAAAGGAACAGACGAAAAAACGAATGTGGAAACGAAATTTAAAAATTCGTATTATGTAATGAGTAATGATAAAGATAATTTAGGATTAATTCTTCTTGGTTTAATAAAGGTTTTGACTAACCTTGATACGCTGTGTTGGACTCCCTTGAATGAAATATTGACATAATTTTAGCAATATTGAAGCCATAATTTACGAAAACATGACTAAAAAAATATCTAAACAACAATAGACAAAAATATTGTACAAACATAATATCTGTGCATAACACTTTGCATATACATAGAATTGCATTATTATATTTTTTTTTAATCAATTCGTTTTAAAAACAACATTTTATGGTTATTATTATTAATATGTATTTATTTTATTATCATTATTTTTTGTTGTTATTGTTTTGTTTTCAATATTTTATTCTATTTTTAAGAAAATTATAGTAAAAGTGTGTAACTGTAACTAACATCCAATAAATGTTCCCGCCAAGGAAATAATTTAACTAAACTGATTGTGAATTAAACTTTCAAAGAAATTACATATTCATAACATCCAACAAATCATCATCTGAACTAGTTGACCCATTTTCACCCTCTTTTGGGGGGCATCATTTTTTTCCCAACGTAATAAACGTAAACTTCAGTGAAATATTTTTATACATAATATCCAGTTTTTAGCTCAAACGGTTTCCAAATGGCTCAGCGTACTCCCTTTTTACTTTTGGAAGGGGTAGGTAGTATCTTCTTTTATATCGCAGTAAATTTTTTGGAACAACTTGAGTATACACCCACGACGATATTTGGCGATTTTTGTTGGCGATTATGGCTAAATCATAAATCTAAAAATCATAAATGATAAAATCATAATATAAATCATAAATCATAAAACATAAAATCACAAATCTAAAATAAACAACATATAGGCTGCCATATTATATCGCAAACAGTCCAGAACGACATCGTTAGCGTTCAAAACGGCGCCAAAGAAAAATCCCCAAATTCAGCTGTGGGTGTATATTGAAGTTGTACCAATTTTTTCGGCTGCTAAGGAATATATGAGCCAATTTTCCTTCAAATGCTTCAAAAGATATGAATTTGTATAACTAACAAAAAATAAATAATTAAAAATAAAAAACAGATTTTTACATCAATATATATGTTCTATTCTCTTTATAAACAAACATTATAAAACTGAAAAAAGTCATCTATATGTAAATATGTTTTTATACTGTGTTATGTTTTCCAAATTAAAAAATAAAATAAAATAAAAGTGGCAACTAATTTATACAAAAGATTTAATGAAGTTCAAAACTAAATTTAAAGTATCGCTACATAAGCAATTCCATTATTCCTGGAAAACTTTGCTTACCATAAACAATATACTTAACGGAAAATTATTGAAGTTTGCTACTAGTTCATAAAATGAGTCACTTCCAGCTCTACTTTTTTAATTAAAAACTTCCCCTGAGTTTGGGTGGAGTTCGCAACGATTCTTTGATTCTATTTGCTTCCCATTGCCCCAAATAAATAATACGAGGAAATTATATTTAGCTACGTCGTTCGTCAAATTTCTCGCTAAAGATAGAATGAACGAAGTGACATGCAAGAGCGGATTTTTCGACACTGTTTAGAAAAATTACAATTTTTCTCAAGATACCATAATCTGAATCGAATATTGCTTTAACAGGTGCCCTAAATTACCAGCTAATGTGTTTAATATGCGTGAACATGTCTGGTATAATGGGAGTGATATGGACTGCCTAGATTTATTGAACTGAATTTAATTTTAAAGCAAAGTCCACTTATGCAGTTTATTTATATAATTATTCTTTTACATGCAATCGTGTTCATATATTTTGATGCAGTTTCATGTTAATAAGAAATGTTTAATGTATATTTAAGACGTTTTATTTGTGCACAGCCCTGATTATAGGAATATAAATGTCACCCCAATAAGAAAGTCACGAAAAGAAAAGAAAAGTATGAAGTCAATAATCTGGAATTAAAAAGACGGCGCTGAATTTTGGATTTCCGCAGTTTGGTTATTCATTTATTTTACTATGAAAATATATGTGTCTGCTTAAATATTAATAAACACGATTACACAGGCCGACATGTAAAATTTTGATTTTATAATTTTGGCTGATCTTTATGTTTTTTGGTGTGCTGAAACCGAAAATGAAGCCAGTTTTTCTCTATCACGTATAGATTTTTGTCAATACAGGGTGCCTACCTATACAATTTCTTCCATTACTTTTCCACCAATATAATTATATAGTAAGTTTTATAGCATGTTTCCATGATTAATTAATAATAGATGCCTATTGTTGTAATTGTGAAGCACTAGTGCGACTTAAAACCATATCAACCAACAAACCAACCGATTGTTATGATGGTATATGTAAGAAATCGTGTCGGTAAACACCCTGTATTGGTAAAAATCTATACGTGATAGAGAGAAATGGGCTGTATTTTCGGTTTCAGCATATCAAAAAACATGAAGATCAGCTGAAATCATCAAATCAAATTTTGTAAACTTCATTTTTGTAGGGCTGTGTAATTTGTGATTAATAAAGAAAGAAAGAAAAAGAAGAAGAAGATATATTTTTCCCTACCACCACCACTTTTTTTTGTTTTAATATTTTTACGTTTTTCTATATTCATAAAAAGAAAGCAGTGAATAATATAAATTTTCGACTTTCGATTTTTGACGGTTACGTACGTTTTCGGAGTTCGTGGGCACGTTTTGAACATTTTTAAAATGATGTCCGTATGTGAATGTGACAAAAGTTTTGTGCCAGCTCTAGATGAAAAACTAATACACAAACCTTTATGAAATTTTATATTTAGTTTTCCCTCTGTATCCATCAACGTTTAGTTCATATTGGTCAGAAGGTGAGTTAGGGGTTCTTTTTTTTTTTTTTTTTTTTTTCTTTTTTTCTTTTCAATATTTTTAATATGGCAGCAGCATATGAAAATATTTCGTATAAATATAAACTATGAGAATCATTTTTAGCCAATTACTCTGTTTGTGTGTGTGTGTGTTTATTTATTTATTTATTTTTTTTTTTATTATTATTATTTTTTTTTTTTTTCACAGTAACAGTTAATCAGGATTTTTAAAAAAAGATTTGGCACATGTTGGAGAAACGCCGCCCCCCCCCCCCTCTTTAGGGGGTAAATTTTCAATATATGAGTATTAAAAAAAAAAAAAAAAAAAAAAAAATCTTAAATATATTCCTCTAAAGCGTGTGATTGAATCATATACCTGTGATTATATGAAACATTTATTATTTCATTAAAAAAATAATAATAACAATAATTATTTAATTAAATTAAATTAAATTAACCTGAAAAAGAAAATATAAATAGCTATAAAATACATTTCATACAGTATCTACGGCCCACCAGCGGCCGAGCAGTTCTGCGCTTGAAGCTAGTAGATGGGAAGTGCCGTGTTCGATCGCAGGTCGCACTCATCGACCAAGTCGTTCGGCGTTTTCCGTGGTTTTCTTTGAAACTTGTGTAAATGTTGGCTAAGATGCCTGAGAAAGACCCCCCATGGAGGGCATTCCACCCATAAGCCTAGGTCCCTAGCGTAGCCAATCGGCCTTAATAATCTTACAATCTTACAACATACACTAATCTAGCAATAAGTATTTGGACACTTTCGAATTTAGATGTTTTATTAAACATCTAGAAAAGTTCTGCAAGAATTATCTTGAAACTTTGGGAGTATAAAGAACGTGTTATACCTCATATATTTCAGCAAAAATTAAGTCCTGAAGAAGAAAAGAGGACCAGTAAAAAATTAAACAAAAGTCAAAATGTTTTCCAAAAATGAATGCTTAAAATGCATTTGGCTGTAGCATGTGATTCTCAAGATACATTTACTTATCTGAATAATTTTTTATAAGGCTACCAGCTGCCACATATGTTTATGGAGATATGGCGATTTATTTAAAAAATTGCAAAAAAAAAAAAAAAAAAATATTACAACTTTTTAATTTATAACACATAGGGTATCAAAACCAGTGCAAAGCCATTTTTAGGAAACTTGGTATACTACATTGGACACAGAATACTGCAATCAAAATACAAAAGTGTTAAATATCTTGAGAAATATGAGCACTTTTATTAAATATTTTTTTAATTTTTAACTACGCATGCATAAGCTGTTAAAAAATTTCACTTGCATAATTTAAAACACCTAAAGTATTTTACTATATACTTATATGAAAACCCGAAACAAATATCGTGTAAATTGAAAGAGTTATGAGGGATAGAATGAGCAGACTTTCTGTTCCTCTCAAAATTAAAGTTAAACTATACGAGATTTCAATCAAATTTTTATCTGGATTCAATCAATGCCCAATGGTAATACAGTGTTCACTGATTGTAAATAAATATTGATAAAAAACCCTAATCAGCATCTTTTTTTTTTTTTTTTTTTTTTTTTTTTCAGAGGAACGGTTCATTCTGAGATAGAATTAACGGAAATTATTTAGTAAAAGTGCTCATACTTCTTAACATATTTAACATTTTTTACTTTCTCTTACCCAGTCTTTGTTATATTTACATGTTCTGAGGTCCCCTGAACACGAAAATGGTCTGTGTGTATGTCTGTGTGTCTGTCTGTCTGTTATCAGCATATCTCAAAAACAAATTATGGCAGAAAGTTCAAACTTGGTATTCTAAATGTGTATCATATAGGGATGCTACAGTAAGCTTTTCGTTAAGATCAAGCAAATGGTTCGTGTACAGGGACAATCAAGAGAATTCTAATACATTACGTCTATGGGGGAAATTGCAGGTAAGTAGAGTTTAACGTCTATAGACTGCACTAAACCAAATGAAACGAATATATATATATATATATTGTAATAGAGATAGTCAACTGGGAAAAAAATTTTGTGTATGCAGGAGCCTCGCCTCCCTCCTGGGGGGGGGGGGAGTTCCCCCTCGAGGGGAGTAAATTTTCATGATGGGTATCTTTCAAAAGAACTCGCCAATACCTTTAAAACGAATGGTTGAACCATCGATCTGCGATAATTTAAAAGAAAATTATCGATTTTTTTTACTTTTAACAAAAAAAATAGATTTTTTTTTTTTTTTTTTTTTTTTTTTTTTTAATATTGAGAATAAAATGGATTTTTTTTTTTTATTATTTGGTGTTATACTACTTCTCTAATATGAAAATCGTTTGCATTATCATAAAAGATAATTTTTTTAAATAATGATTTTAATAAATTATTAAAAAAAAAAAAAAAAAAAAAAAAAACAGAAATATTTTTTAATAACCGAATTAAATTCTATATAAATGTAGGTGCATTAATGAAACGGGGGGTTGAGGGGGCGGTAACCCCCTCACACAGAACTACTTATCATATAAAATTCTCCCGAAGCCTAATTTGAATTGTTTAACATAGGTTTACATAACATCGTTATCTTACCTCTTAATCTCCAACCTGTATTTATAGTATTAAATTTCAGGGTAAGAGAAAGTCGTGTGAGTGACACACCAGATTATTCATTCTAATTGCAGTATGTTGGGTCAAATTCAGTACGTGAAGTTTCTCGAAAATGGCTTTGCACTGGGTCTAATACCCTACGTGTTATAATTAAAAAAGTAGTATTATTTTTTGCATTTTTCTTTAAACACTATATTCAAAGAATATATGTGGTAGCCTCATAAAAATTTATACAGATAATTAAAATAATCCTCATAATTACATGCTGCAACAGAAACGCATTTCAAGTATTACTTTTTACAAGGAGACCCAAAACATTTTGATTTTTGTTTAAATTTTTACTGGTTCCCTTTTCCTCTTAAGGACAAAACATTTGCTAAAATATATGAGGTATAACATGTTCTTTATACTCTCAAAGTGTCAAGATAAATCCTAAAGAACTTTTCCAGATATTTGACAAAACGTCTAAATTGGAAAGTGTCTAAATCAGTGATGCCAGATTATGGATTTTGTTCCCATTTTGGGGATTTGTGAGGCTTCTGGGGACAATTTTGGAAACCAAATGTTTGTGGGGACTTTTTTGGGGAATTCTAAAATTTTTGGGGACAAATCTGGGAAGTTATTTCTGTCAATATTGACAACGTAATGATTTATCCCTACGACCAGGGATTTTCAATAGCTTTATTGCTATTTGGGGATTTTTTTCAAAAATTGCCTTCATTTGGGGAAAAATCTGAGCTTAAATCCACTTAAATCTGCCTGATATATATATATATATATATATATATATATATATATATATATATATATATGTTTTTTTTTTTTTTTTTTTTTTTTTTTTCTTTTTTGAAAAAAATTTTATTTTCCCTTTTTAGAAGAAATCAAGTTGGGGATTTTTTCGGAAAAAACCCCTGATTTGGGGAAATAATTTTCGACCATCTGTTATCACTGGTCCAAATACTTATTACTGGTAGATAGTGTATAAGATGTAGCCAGTGAGACACGTTTAAAGTTATACATTTCTAAAATGAAAGTTGTCTGCATTTACTATAGAAAATTATTTTGAGATATCTCATTTAGAAATTTGTTTTAAAACACTGCTCGGGCAGAATCTACCTATGACAACTAGTTCGATTATTACGGATCCTTATATTCAAGTTACTTGTAATAAATTGCATAATTTTAGGTACCTTCTGCGTTCATTTATTATTTGATTTGATCTTCATAAAAAAAATTACGCTGATTAGATTATGTCGTACATCAGCTAGCAGGTAACCTTAATATCCTGCAGTTTTCCTTATTTACGAAAAACAGTATATCAGCTTCTATGGTTTACCAATGCAGCAAAATTTATATGTTAGCAGCCGTTATAAAAAAGACTACTCTGAATAAATTCGAGTAAATAATGAATATCCGACATTAAGTAGTTCAGATATGCTACAATTTTCCCTAATTATAGGAAGGCTATATTTTGGTGTCTATATCGTATAACTCGGTTTGTATAGTGTATTGCGTCTACCACCTTGGAGAAGACGCAAGATCATCAATGTTAGAATCATTGGATATCTTATTTAAAAATACTGAATACGTGTTTTTTTTTTTTTTTTTTTTTTTTTTTATCCGAGGTAGATTTTTAGAGATTTGTCTGGTGGTCCTATCGTTTAGTTACATCTGGTACAGAGTCCTCCAGGAACCCTACAGATGAATTTTAAAACCACCCAAAACTCGACCCAAATCCGACAAAAAAAAAATTTCATCGACCCGAAAACCGACCTAAATTCGAAATAATGTTTGTGACCCGCGTCTAACCCGAACCCGTTTTCTTTATACCCCAACCCGACCAGAAACTCGATTTCTTTTCACCCAAAACCCGAAAACTAAATATTCATTTAAAAACCACGCAAAACATTTTTAATTATAAAAGAAAGCAAATTTTCGTTGTCACATAGTTCATAAATTATTTTAAAGAGAATTAAAAATGTAACTACTATATATATACTGAGTTGAAAATTTAAAAATCTGAAAATTGGATTAATAATAATTTTTAACCATTTATATGTGTTTTAAGTACTTCAAGAGTACAAAAATGTACTTCAGTGTAGTTTTTGTAGATTGTATTATTATTGTTTAATGTTTATATTCAGGGGAAAAAAAAAGTATTTTGGTTTATTGTTGTCTTCCGATATGGATGTTTACTATAAAAATAATTTGAGTACACGTACATTTAATCATGCATGGGCATATATATACAGTCGGTAACAAAAGTCTCCGAACACAAGCAAACATTCCTATATAAAAAAGTACACTTAATACAGTTTTGCTAAATAAATCCTTGTCGAATCGTGTTTTTAGACTGACTAAGAACAGGATTCGACAAGGATTTATTTAACAAAACTGTATTAAGTGTACTTTTTTACGTAGGAATTTTTGCTAAAGTTCGGAGACTTTTGTTACCGACTGTACAGCATATTTATATCAGTTATATAGTTATTATAATTATAAAAAACAAATTTCTTCCTGTAATTGTAAAATTTTTTTGAAAGATATTCTCGAGTCGACCCGACTCGTTGAAAACTAAACCCAAACCAACCCGAACCCAACCCGCTGGAAAAAAATTCTTTTAACCTGACCCACAAGAAGAAAAAAATCAGTCAACCTGAACCTAAATCAACCCACAAGAGAAACAATTTTACCAACCTGACCCGAACCCGACCGGTGGATCGAGTCGGGATCGGATACAATCGGATTATCTCACTGGAGGCAGGGCTCTAATCTGGTACTTATGTTTGAGTGTACGCATGCGTAAACTGTTTTTTTTTTTTTTTTTGTTTTTTGTTTTTTTTTTTAGGTAAGTACGTGGTAGTTTTAAATGGAAAAAAAAAAAAAAAAAAAAAAAAAAAAAAGGAAAGAGAGAGAGAGAAAAAAAAAAAATCGAGAAGTTGCAATTTAAAATAACTTTAATCAAAACTAACTCGTTATTTATTATTTAGTTACTTAACTTTTTTTTTCTTTTCTGTTTATTTTTTCTTTGGGTCTTTATTTTATTTTTATTTTATTTTTATGCATTTTACAGTCGTGAAATTTTTATCAGGGCAAATAAACAAACATTCTCTCGTCAGAAACTCATTTCCTATTTAAAAATGTTTGTAATGTGTTTTAAATAAGAAGAAGGTCATAAAAAAAGCAATGAAGTATAACTGAAAATAAACATAGGAGGTTTAACAGGAACACTAATGCTAATAAAATATAAAAATAATGTTTATGATGCAAAGTTTCTTTAAAATAAAGTGTTGTAATTTTATTGTTGATGTTCTCTTTCAACGTGAATTTTTCTGCTGATTTTTTACTACTTTCCGAACATACGCATGTAAGGAAAGTACTGTAATCATGTCAAAAACCCAACTTTGATATTTTGATGATTCTATACGTTTTGATGTCCCCTGAGTTCATTTTTGCTACTTTAACGATGATGTATGTATGTGTGTGAGTGACTATGATAGCGCCTAAACGCTTTTTTAGAATGAGCTGAAGTATGGTACATATGTTACAGGTCACTATAACACGACTCCTATTGATTTTGGTGAATCTAGAACATGTAGTTTTTTTGTTTTTTTTTACAGGGACACAAAGAAAAATTCTTTATCATTATGATCTTTGGGCCCGAATATTTTCAAGTGCGATAGCGTCTAAATACCTTATTCAATTGAGATGAAAATGTATACACATAATACAGGTCATTGTCGTACAAACTGTATAGATTTTGGTAAATCTAGCTCTTATAGATTTTTTACAGGGACACAAAGAAATATTCTTTATCATTTATGGCTTATGGGCCCAGTGGTGGATTTAAGGGGGGTGGGGCTAGGGGGCTGAAGCCCCCCCCCCCCAAAAAAAAAAAAAAAAAAACATTGACTTTTACAATTGAATATTGCAACTGTAAATTTTTTTATTGGTCTAAAATAACACTTTGAAAAATCTTACCCCCCCCCCCCCCCCCAAAAAAAAAAAAAAGTCACGTTCTGGATCCGCCACTGTATGGGCCCAAATATTTTAAAGTGCGATAATGTCTAAACGGCTCATTCGATTAAACTGAAAACTTATACACATGCTACACTGTTAAAAATTTCAACAGAAAACTCTGTGCAATCTTAATGGCTATTACCTTAATTATCTCTATAATTATCTCTCTGGCTATTATCTTAAGTCTTACGCAAAATCACAGAGAAAAATAAACGAAGATGTTAAAAAACTTATTTTATACATTCATTTCAATAACTAATATTAATTTAATTAATTATTGGTGAGAATATATTTCGGACTTAGAATGCTTTTTCTAAAGTAGAAACAGTCATTTTTAATTTTAATTAAAAATTTAAATAAAAAAATTACGAAAAAATACAAAATAAAGATTGAGAATCTGGATTATTCACTTTTAACTAAGAATTACTGTAGATTTACAGAGACTCTGGATTAATATTTACGTTAAATTTACAGAAATTTTTAACAGTGTATAGGTCATCGTCTCACGAATTGTATAGATTTTGGTGAATCTAGACCTTATATATTTTTACACGGAAAGAACGAAAAATTCTTCATCATTAGGATCTATAGGTTCAAATTATTTGAAGTGCAATAGCGTAAAATTAAACAATAGAGAAACATACTCAAACACCCTATCATAATTTTCACTTTTGCTCATTGAACGACTTGTCTTAATTCAATTTGCTTATACATCCGTTAGTTACTTAATGTCCGGAAAAATAAGTGAAGTCACTCCAAATTTTTTACATTAACTGTACACCATGGCAGTAAACAAAAAAAATTTCTGTAACGAAAACCATTAAAACCATGATTAGAAAAGAAAGCCGAAGATTTTTTTTAATTAACTTTAGTTTATACCATTTTATTTTAGCCATTTTTACTTATGCTACATCACCATGGCATAAAATAAAAATTTACTTTCTTTTTTTTTTTTTTTTTTTTTTTGTTAGCATTGAAACCGTGGATAAAAAGAAAGATCGATTTTTAATTATTTATTTATTTATTTATTTTAGGAAGGAAATATTAGATCTTAATATAAAATAAACGATATTAGCATAAATGCAATAATATTTTTTTATGAAACAAGAACTTTTATATTAATAAACCTGCTCACTATTCATATTTCATCTGCTTCGGCCTTTTATTTCACTTATTTGAAGCTAAAATGCGTACGAAATCATTGAAAAGCATATAACACAAGAATTTTATAAGCAAATACCATAAATAGCAAAAGCACCAAATTGTTTCAGATTGAAATAAGTAAGTACACCTCTTCATTAGACGAAAAAAAAAAAAAAAAGCAGATAAAAGTTCAATGGTAAAAGTAGTGGATAAAATCTGTAAAAGTAGTTACGGTAATATAAAAGAAAATATTTATTTCATTTTATCTTTCGACTTTTTTTTTTTTTTTTTTTAATTCACTTTTTTTTCTATCTTGAACCGTTTTCGAGATAGGAACGCTAACTCCGCTGTTTTCCACCAGATGGCGCTGTAGGCGGTTGTATCGTGTTGCGCATGACCACTTTATTATACCTACATACCACTTTTATATAGCGGCAGGCGTTCAGCAGTTGAAAGAGTCGGGACTGACTATTTTGGGCACCCTGTATTTTTTTTAGATCGTAAAGATATTATAATGGGACCTATTTCAAACCAAGACCTTTACAACAAAACAAAAAGAATCAAAATCGGAGCATCCGTTCAGAAGTTATGAACTAACCAAAAAAAAACATACAGTATGAATTGAGAACCTCCTCCTTTTTGAAGTCGGTTGATAAAGGAACCCAATGTTTGAAACTGAGTCTTGCTTTCAGTAACTGAGGAATACTCAGAGGAATATTTTTGATCACTCTGTGGTGCTGCCATCTATTCTAATTCTCTGAAGTTAATAGAAGTTTGCATATTAACAGGCTTTACAATTTTTATCGCAAGCAAATACCTTTCTTCCCGAAACAAGAATTTCACCGTCTATTTAATATTTAAAATTGCTCTTGCTTTCATTTAAAAAAATAATAATAATAATTAATTCAATGAGATCTTTTCACGAAAAAGTAATTCATACATAACAACTTTACAAATACCAAAATTCCTAAATAACATCTTTCGGAATTATATGAAGATAGAGATTAATGAGTGTGAATTTACATTGGCATGAGGCAACTGAATAATAAATTATCTTAGATAAATTTAATTAATAAATATTAGTTGATAATTGCAAAATTGCGGAAATCAGCTGGAATTCGGATGGAAAAGTAATCGCACAAAATTGACTTTAAATAGTATTATAACTTTGTCAGAGATGGCGCCACCACATTTTACAACTAGCCAATTCCTACTGGCTGGCAAGAGTAAACTTTCGTTTCTTTATCTCAACGTCCTATTGAGTGTGGTTTTCTCCGAAACCGAAACATGCGTAAATACGGGCTAGGACCCCTTAGAAAAGACCCCCACGGAGGGCACTCCCCTTCATGCCTAGGACCCTAGTGCAATCAATTGCAATAAATCCCCACTACCCAACCCAACCCAACCTATTGAGATGCCGGGTTCGATGCCATTCGGAGTTTTCCGTAGCTTTCTCCGAAACTTGCGAGGGCTATTAATGCCATTTTAAATAGGGAAATTCCATAGTGAACTTGAAAACACATATCATTATTAAGAAATTCAGAAAATATTTACGGACGCTTAGGCAGGCAAACGGACAGATAGTTATGCGGACAGTCAGACAAGCAGTTAAACTAATTCAAATTACATTCACTCTTAAGAAGTGTTTAAAATGCTTAATTAAAAAAAAAAAAAAAAAAAAAAAAAAAAAAAGATATTCCAGCAAATTTTTAATAGTAGTCCTTAATGTAACTGAATAGTTTTGTGTAGTCCTTTCAATCTATCTTTATGCTAATCGTACTGGTTTCTTTAAAACGTATTTTTTGTGCGTATGAAAAATATATTTCTATTTCATTGAGATTTGTGCAAAGTACAGTTATTAAAATATGGTTTATAGAAATACCTTTCATACACTGAGAAAAAATTCTGTAACTGACATCTAGAATCTAAGTTGTGGCTCTAGAAAAAATAGTTCCATGTCATTCTTATAAATTCTAGTCCCCTTCGAAAGCAAGTTCTAGAAACCACTATGATAATTCTAGAGCGTTTGCCTACATTCTCGAGGGCAAAATTATTCAAAAATCTCTGCAAATAAATGCGAATACCAGAGGCGGGTTTCAGCAACTGTAATCTTGATTTATGACCCATTTCTAGAAAATCAAGGCAGAATTTCTCGCAATACAAAAGATTCAGAATATTCAAAATATTGTTTCACCATCTAGAAATGTATAGACTAGAAATTCTCGATCATTTCATCTATTCAGTTTATTGGCGTGCCTTATGCGCATAGCTCGGAAATCTATATTTCAAGTTAAGGGATTTAGAAAATGACCCTTTATTCATTCTAGATGAAGGCGGTATATATATATATATATATATATTTTTTCAGTGTACAATGCAATGCTTTAGAATACTTTCAGGTGCTCCTGTACACAAACGAGTTTTCGGTATTTAGTCGATTTTCTGTAGGGAACATCTGATAGTGAACTTGAATATCATATTTCAATTTCTTTCAAATTTGTGCAAAGTAAATGTATTAAAATATGGTTTATAGAAATACTTCTCATAGAACGCAATGCTTCGGAATACTTTCGAGTGTCCCTGTACACAAACCAATGGTGGTATTTACTCCACTGTCGATAGGGAACATTTGATAGCGAACTTAAATATCATATTTTACTTTTATTCAGACTTCTCAAAAATAAAGTTATTAAAATACTGTTAATAAAAATACCTCTCATAGAACTTAATGCTTTGGAATACTCTAGGGTGTCCCTGTACACAAACCAGTCGTGGTATTTATTTCATTTTCAATAGGAAACATTCAAAAGTGAGCTTCAATGACATATACCAGTTTCAAGAAAGTTTATTAATATGTAAGGGAGTTAGAGCGCGGACAGACAGACACACAAACCGAGGGAATAAACACTTTTCTAATTCTGTTAGTAAGTATTAATGATTTTTTAATAATAAAAGAACATTTTGTTTTTCTTTTTCTTGGTTGTAGTTGTTATTGTTTTTCATGCTAGAATTTAAAGATTGTTTTACAAAATATAACTATTTTGGACTATATAAAAACTTAAATTTTGTAAATTTCACAAAACTGATTTTGTGAACTTTTTTTTTGATATGACATTTTATTTAAAATATTTTTGCAATAGGAATTATATTCTTTTGACGAACGATCGAAAAAATACGAACAATATAATATGATCGTAATGTCTCGCATTCTATATGATTCTTGTGTTACCTGACTTACTATTAATGTCCACTGAACTACTTTCCTTGTATTGTAATTTTAATACAATTCAGTTTTTTTTTTTTTTTTTTAACATGAAAACAGGCTAGAAGCCCTTAGAAAGATCTCCCACGAAAGTCACAATTCCCAGGCCTAGGAACTTAATGTACTGAACTGGAGTTAATATCAACACCAACACTTCTCTTTTTTAAAACTTTTATTTATTTTATTTTATTTATTTATTTAATTTATCTTATTTTATTTTATTTATTTAATATTTGAATATATTTTTTACTTCCTTATAAAAAGTATAACGAAGTATAGTAATCCCGATTTGCGAAATGGATTTTGTATTTCACATTGCTCGAAAACGAATAATCGCTGAATGTTGTCAATTTATACGTGTGACTGCCATGATTTCTAGTTGTACACCTGCAAGTGTCGTCTTAACACGAGATCTCGTTTTAGAGATATAAGCGACTTTACACGATTTTTCGAGACGTCTGTATGTGGATGTGGATGTACGTGTGTGTATGTGGCATAACTCAAAAACGGTTTGACGTAGAAAGTTGCAAATTGGTACATAAGTTTGTAATAACATCTATTTGTGCACGTTCCTTTTTGGACTTTGTATGATTTCCGTTTTGGAGATATTTAGGAAAATTAAGTTCATAATGACCAAAAATACAAAGGCTTTGGCCATAATGTTTCAAAAAACGATAATAACTCAAAAACTGTTTGGACAAATCTTGCAATCGATTTTAACTAACTTCCCGACTAGCTAGACATTTGAAACTTACATTTGAAACTTACACGTTGACAATGTATTTTTTTAATATTTTTAGCAAACTGTTTCGAATACCTGCTGCCTTCAGCAGCGTTTATGATTTAACAGAAAATTTACTTAACTAATTTCCCGACTAGCTACACATTTGACACTTTCAGAATAGTTCAGAACACGGTAAAAATGCATTTTTTAAATACTTTTAGCCAACTGTTTCGGTTCCCTGCTGCCTTCGGCAGCGTTACCAGTACAAATCTTGCAATTAATTTTTAACTGACTTCCCGACTAGCTAAACTTTTGAAACTTTCAGAAAAGGTCAGAACACGTTGACAATGCATTATTATTATTATTATTATTATTATTATTTTAGCCAACTGTTTCTGATACCTGCTGCCTTCAGCATCGTTTATATGATTCCAACAGAAAATTTATTTAATTAACTTTCCGACCAGCTAGACATTTCAAACTTTCAGAATAGTTCAGAACACGGTCAAAATACATTTTTTAAATACTTTTAGAGAACTGTTTCGGATCCCTGCTGCCTTCGGCAGCGTTACCAGTACAAATATTGGAATCGTTTTTTATTTGACTTCCCGACTAGCTAGACGTTTGAAACTTTCAGAAAAGCTCAGAACACGTTGACATCGCATTTTTTAAATATTTTTTACCAACTGTTTCGGATACCTACTACTGCCTTCAGCAGCGTTTATATGATTCAACAGAAAAATTATTTAACTAACTTCCCGGCTAGCTAGACATTTGACACTTTCAGAATAGTTCAGAACACGGTAAAAATGCATTTTTTAAATACTTTTAGCCAACTGTTTCGGATCCCTGCTGCCTTCGACAGCGTTACCAGTACAAATATTGGAATCGTTTTTTATCTGACTTCCCGACTAGCTAGACATCTGAAACTTTCAGAAAATCTCAGAACACGTTGACACTGCATTTTTTAAATATTTTTTGCCAACTGTTTCGGATACCTACTGCCTTGAGCAGCGTTTACGATTCAACAGAAAATCTATTTAACTATGAAACTATACATGCCAGATGTATATTTTCGTGATACATATATATTCTACGAAATATTGTTTCATATTATTGCTTGATCGTTATTAAAATAATCATGATTTTTGAAAGGAATTAAATATGTTTTCCAGATAATTTGGCGAACTTTTATTTTATTATTAATATTATTATTATTATTATTATCATTATTATTTCGCCAAGGGCGGCAGATATCAAGTCTGTTCTTTAAAAGGAATCTCATTCCGCTGAAATTAGATGTTTATGTTCATATTCGAAAATGAAAGTCTGCCGTTTTATTTTTCCAGAGTTTTGAAATTTAAAATTAAAATGTTATATCTATTGAAATTTTAATTAAAATTTCAATAAATATGATTTTTTTCCAATCAGTTGATTGTGGATTTTAATTAAAAAAAAAAAAAAAAAAAAAAAAATGTTATAAATTTTACATAAAAAGTAACTCAATCTAACACACACATTCATTAACTTATATGTAACTGTACCCAAATAGGGATGGAAGTCGGGAGATCATTTTCCTTAATGTTTAAATAAAAAAAAAAAAAAAAAAAACCCAATGGACGATTAACATAAGAAATATTTTGCTTGGTCCCATGTAAGGCCCCATACACCTATATGATACGAGCTGTCGCAGTGTCCGCCATTATCCAGCCCATCTGGGAAAATGTTAACGATATAAAAAGCTAGGTTACCTGATTAGCGTTGTTATCGCCTTTAGATTTCGATACAGATCACGTGAACTAGAACTTCTTATCACAAAATCCACAAAATAAACAAGTTGGCAATTTTAAGAACATCGCCAACGTTCTCAGAACTATAACCCTTAACGTTAAAAGTAATGTAATTTTAAAGTTAATTTTTAAAGAATTTAAAAACAATAACTTAAAGAAACAGTACATTCATATTAATTTTGACAAACAACTTTGAAAATAAGATGAAATAAGTTGAAAATAGGGGAAATCTTAAGCTACAAAGTTGTGCTATTGCTCCGGGTATCTACGAGTTACATCTCCAATTTATAATCTATTTTTTCCTTCTTTCTGGATTAGAAGAAAATATAAACAGGCGGTGCCCTTTTCTGGAGTTATTCGTGCAATTTATTGCCGAAAAAACACCAAAAATAAATCGTCAGCCGGTCTTGTGGGTTAGAAAATGGCGGATGCGTCAGCCTATCAATGAAGGAGTTCTAGCCCCACGGACGGTCAGTGACGTCCTCACTTCGCTTGCGTATAGTAATAAATCCATTTTATAAAACAATAAGTAGTCAATTTCAGTTAATTTGAATGCATTATGTTTGTGCTTAAGAATATGTCTTCAAATTAGTGCTGCTTAAAGCCGACGTAAATCCAAAAAAAAAAAAAAAAAAAGTAAAAGAAAAAAGAAATTAGATCTTTAAAAATTAGAACTCTCATAAATCAAAACCTTTTTCAACTTGCGTATATTTTCAATCGTATAAACTTTCGATCTACCACTCATTTACTCAAATTTCTACTATCTAATGGCTATTTTCTCTTTAAAAAAAAAAATCTGTAGTCGAGAGTACAGTGATACTACATTATACAAATAACTGTGTCAGTTTTCAGAAATTTCCAGATTGAACAACTTTCTGCTTTAGGTATTTTTCAGTATAAAAGACTACGTGTATAAAATTGAAAAATGTAAAAAAAATAAAAGTATTTTTTAAATACATACTTGACATCACAAGAAAATAACTTTTGTATTCTGCACATCTGGCTAATCATACCTTTCGAATGATACCATTTACAACCCTCTACTCCCATAATTAATATGTTATAAGTGTACCACAAATTTCATGCTTGCCTATTAATATATTTAATATATAGATTATTTTCATTCTTGGTGAAATTTCATTAAAATTTATCTTTAAAAGTGTGCTGCTAATACAACACTTAATAGAATGTTTTTGTTTCGTATATAATAATAGTAATAATTATTTAATATCAGATCAGTATAGTTTTTTTTTTTTTTTTTTTTTTTTTAAGAATCATTTTTTAAGGTAAATATATTTTAATTTTCCGAAAATATTTGGGAAAAAGAGCTTAATGTTGTTCCAATCTTTGATCTTCTAGAGGTACTTTAACAAAGCAAATGCACAAAATACTGTAGTTTGTTAATTTTAATACTTTTCAAAAGGAAGCTCAAAATGTGTATAAGTATTCAGTTCGTCAGTCTAGCTGTACAATAGAATGTTTCGCATTAAAAAATCATATGCATTACACAAATGATTATTTCGCGTATAGTAGCAGTGCACAATCTATTCCCTTGCTGCTATACTGAATTTTCTCGAGAACAGGAAGACTATATCTCAGATTCTATTGTACCCCTCGAGACTTCGTCTCCAAAAGAATTTTGTTAGTTGGCTACTAATGTTATATAATTATTTTTTATTTCGTAATGACACGTCAAAAATAATTCATTAATAGCACATTTATAGGAAATTTTGTCCTATACCGTCATGCTAAAAATTTAGAAAACACAAGATGGCAACGCCACCTGTTAGAAGATATTCACTAAAAGTTGATAGGCACTAATTTATGTCAAGGTGCAAATACATATCAATTTGTATGAAATTCTATGCCCTAGTTCCTGAGATACAGTAGCCACAAATTTTTTGTTACACACGCACACTCACACAGACAGAGACATTTCCCAAAAATGGTCAAATCACCTTCTATGCCTCTGAAAACGTGTAAATCCATCAAAAACTGGAAGTCGAAAATTCTTATAAAACCAATAGTTTCTTCTACAAAATAGAGATTAAAATAAAAATATATTTTATAATCAATGCAAGCCGTGTGAGTTTACTTTATCCTTTATATACTTCCTTTTTTGTGGCCCACCAGCGGCCGAATGGTTCTGCGTTCAAAGCCGGTAACGTGAAGTGCGGGGTTCGATCCCAGATAACGCTCGTCAGCCTAGCCGTTCGGTGTCTTCGGTGGTTTTCTTCGAATCTTGAGTAAATACGAGCTAGGGCCCTTTAGAAAGACCCCCACGGAGGTCCCTCCGGCCTAGGACCCTCGTGCAGTCAACCGGCCTTAATCTCCCTAACCCAACATAACCCTTTTGTGTGTTTAATTTATAACTTTTGCAAGATCACGTAAAAAAGAATGCATAAATACAAAAAAAAAACTGAATTGTATGAAATTTATTGTTTCATGAAAATATTTACAAAATGGGACAATGAATCATTTGATATACAAAAACAAATTTCACAAAAATACTTCGAATACATAGGAAAGTTGTTTGAAACAATCCATACAAAAAACACAAAACTTCAGAGAAACTATTTTACAAGAATAAAATACCATTAAAACAGCTATTAGTGTGGAAGAGGTATTTTCTTTATTTTACATTTGTTTTTGTTTTTAAACTAATTTATTATCATTTAAAGAATTATAAAATACACTTATTATAATTATTTTACTATTTATTTTCAGAAAACAACTTAGATAGAAAAAAAAAATCTAATTTGATAGCTTATTTAAATTAAAAAAAAAAAAAGGTTAAAGCTTAAATATTTAAATAAACAAACATATTTATACTTAAAAAAAATATTTTTTTTTAAAGTATTAATGATCAGTCATGCATTTAATTTTCCATAATCAATTATAAATGTCAAAACTTATTATACAAAGAGAAATTAATACTTAGCAGTAATAAATGCATATTTAAAATAAATATGGACAAGATTTTTATTTTATTTGTACAGCAATCACACACTTCTCATTTCTTAGACTTGAGTATTCACACTATGGTTTTAAAATTACAGTGCTTTATATTTACAATACATAAATTTTAACTTTCTTTTGTTTAAAACATTTTTCAGTTTCTATCCTATAAGAACGTCTGTTCAGATTGTACTTCTTCGATTTAAACAAGACTAGTATCACATAATGCTGGAAAAACTTTGAACATTACAACCAGTTACACTTTAAGGAGAAGCTGCTCAAAAACATGAACTTTAATTTGCTCTTTTCATTTTGAGAACAAAAGAGCCTAAATAAGTGCATGATATACTTAATTATAAATCACTATATGTACTTAAAAATAAACTTGTTTATAAATATAAAACTTTTTTGGCCATTTAACATTTTAGACTCCAAATGAGATTTTACAATAAAAGCTCATGCATAAGTGGAAAATGTTTAATTAAAATATTTTTATTTATCTTATTATTATTATTATTACTTATTTTAGAGTTCAAGATTGAAAATATTTCTTTAAAAAAATGAACTAAAGTTAAAATTCCAAAATCTACGTTTTGTGTCAAATACATCAATCCTATCTGCAACATAATAAGTCTTCATTTCTCTTGCATTTCACAAAAATTTGCTTCGCTTTGGACTCCCTGCATTCAAACAAAAAATTAATTAGCATGAATTTTTAAATTAAAAATTAAACTTCCTGACATCTGCAAGGTAAGTACTGAAAAGCTAGTACTTTCTTGTATAAAAAATATCCATTTTTAGCATACAGTGGAAGAGATTGAATGTTAATTAACATGAATGAAAATGTAATGTCAAAGATCAGTCTATTTTTAATTATCATTAATATATTAAGGTAAACGCACCAGTAGTGGACCCTGTACCAGTAGTAGATACTTTTACTTTTAAACTCGGAAAATAAGCTACCTAAAAATTCTGAAGATTCGAGCAATGTTCAGGAAGGGAGTTATAGTCCTTTACTGTTAAACCCTTTAACAAAAAATAATTCCGGCCATTAGTTTTAAAATAATGTTTGTTAACTAAAAAAATTTGCATTTTTTGTGATTTTGCCGTTTTCGTCTTATCACTTTGAATAAGGAAATGAAATTTTATTTGCTCGCTCTCTTCTTATTTCTAACTGATTTCTTCTACCATTGCATTCATATGACTAAAATAAGTACGCAGAATTCATTTGGCTCATGTGACTTATAATGCCAGATTCAGTAGTGGACACAATTCTAGATCTAGCAATTTTAGATTTAAATTTTAAAGCAAAAATTCAAAGGGGTCCACTACTGGGTTTTTAGGGTGTCCACTACTGGCTCATTTTAAGCTCTTCAGATTTTTATTTTTTTACATATATAAATGCTACAATTAGCAATTTTCATAATACAGTCATGTTAAGAAAGAGTTAGTAAAGGTCTGAAATATTAATTATTTTTTGAAGCTCTAAATTTTAGGAAATTACACAAAAAAATAGCCGGAAAATGTCCTTAAAGTGTCCACTACTGGTGCGTTTACCTTATTTCAGATAAATTTTCTTTACAAAGCCGATAGAAAACATGCATATTACCTAAATATTTAAATGTTTGTTATAACTTAAATATTTTTAGGATCAGTTCCCTATTTCTTTCAGATAAAAAAGAAAAACTCGTCGTCACCATTTCCAATAAACCACCTTGAATTTTGCATAATAAGAAACAGTCTATTAATTGCATAATTTAAGAGCTTACAATATACAAAGAAGAAAAGTCGGAGTCAAAAAAGACTCTGGTGCAAAAAATAAATTCTGTTCAGATTTTTTGTTGTTGTTGTTTTTGTTTTTTCCTTTAATCGGGCCGGAGAGAAAATATTAATAATAAACAATTGGTTAATTTTTTTTTTCCTTCCTTTTATTGTTCCTTCATATGTCAAACAATCATAGTGTGTTGATTTAAGTTTCAGCTTAGAATTTACAACATCATATCAATCACATAATGCAAAAATATCAAAAAATTTTTTTTTAAATTACCATGTATATATTTTTTCCTTTACCATTATTCTCAAATTTATATTAAATGTATATATACAATCAATATCATAACAAGCAAATTACCATAAACATAACCTGAGATACCTCTGGACTAGGAATTGAGTTCTAAATTGCATGACTTTTTAAAAATATATATAATGTATTCACATTCCTAACACTTCAAACCTTGGAGGAATAGTATAAGAGGAATTGGTATACGGGATTAGCAAATGAAGTTAACCGTTGTCTACTCAATATGGCGACCACAATAGCAGACAAAGCTACTGCAGAAGCCATATTGGATGTACCAAAACACTGGCTATTATAGTGTAGCCACGTTTCTCGTTCTTAGCTTTATGAACGATTCCAAAAGCTTAGAGGGGTGCAAATTGACCGACAGGTTGGGATTTGCTAAAAATCCAGTCATTCTGCATTCTCTTATCACTATTTTCTCTCTCCCACTAGGGTTATCACCCCTATTTTAACACTGGACTCGTTGAGTCAGCACTTGCACAGGGGTTCCCATGGTCACAAGAAACTTGATGTAAGAATAGTGTTTTATTAGTATTAGTATTAGTATTTGACAGTTTTGAGACCCATTATAATGACTGTCTTTTAGAAAGATTCATATTACATAATTACAAAATAACAATACAGAATTTCTTATTATTTTCTTTAGTAACTTCTGTGGTAACGATTTTTGCTTCATGTTTTTCCGGACATGCCATCTCCTCTCACATTATACCTCCAATCTTCAAACCGTGTTCCCCAGCACTTACTGAAAACCATAGTGCAAACTACATTTAGTTGACTTTCCATTTCAGTGTTTATAATCAGTATATATACACATAAAAATGTTCAATTGTTTTTTCTATATAAGCTCTTTGGCCATTAATCTACTTTCGTCAAATCTTGTTTTACGGTATCATTTGCTTTCATTTCCTCGAATTTTTTCATTTCCTCTAAGAATTTCCTACTCTTTTTCTTCATAGCAATTTCCTCAAAGTAGGTCTTTCTGTAGAAGTTGTAAAACATGCCTAGAAACAGAACTGCGTGGAAAATGATGATGTAGGCAAATACAGGTTGGAAACCACAGTCGTAGAAAATTGGAATAGCTGCATGAATAGTTGCGATGATAAACTGAACCTGTGAATAATAAAAGAGATAAAATTATGCGAACAAACTAATAAATACTAATTATAAATGCAAAGAAAATGATCATTGTTTATGAGAAAAATTTTCTTTCATTTCTTTTTATCTTTATCGTTACAACTTATACTTTTGACTAGATGGATAAATAAAAATCCCTTTTCGGCCAGCTTAAAGGCAAAGGTAGATTCCTTTACGTTAATGTTACAAATGTAAAGAAATTTTACTTATGCATTAACCCCTTAACGCGCGCTGTCCACGCTACGAGGACGCAAAATTTAAGATCCAGCTGCAAAAATTCACGTTTATAACATATCAGAAAAGGCCGGTTTTTTAAACCTTAAAATTTAAAATTTCTTTTAGTTTAATTTAGTTCATAAATTCCAGTGGCAGTATAATTTAAATGTTTAAAATTGTCTTGCGCCGCAAAGGGTTAATACTTAGCCAATGGCTTTGTTCTCACACATTGAATTTTTTACGTTGCTATGCTGTTTTCAAGAAATTTAATTTTCAGCTGAAAAAGGGATTTTATTCAATCTACTTAAAATTTTAGGCTAGATTTATTGGTCCGTAAATGCTTCATTTTTTTTTTTTTTTTTTTTTTTAAATTCAAGCTCATAATCATTCAACAAATAGAAGTCTTAAACATATACAGTCCCAGCAATGGTGAATCCCGGAGGGGGCTATTGGGTTACACCCCCCCCCCCTCCCCACCCAAGCTTAATCAAAATTATAATTTTTATTTAAATTCCATATAACTGAAGTTCAATATCTTTCTTTTAAAGAAAAAAAAAAAAATAGAAACGTGAAAATGTACTTGTGACCTTACTATGGTCAAGCGCTGGTAAGGCTGGCGTTACTATGGTCAAGTCAAATACAGTTAAGTGGTAGCGGTTTTCAGATAGTTATTTCATTGTAATTTTTATTGAAATATTGAAAGATTTGTATTGTGTTTTTGTGATTATTATTGTCCGATGAGTAAAAATTGTAAAGTGAAACTGTTTTGGTTCACATAAGCTGGAACATTAACATTAACATTAACATTAGTTAACATTGGACCATTTGGCACCGCTGAATTTCAATGTTAATTGTTATGAATTTAGTAAATTGTATGATTTGGCGAGATTTTGGCGACTAAACTTGCGACTTAGCAATGAAATTTGTGATTTGGCGGCAAAATTTGATAGTTGACGACGACATTTTTGACTTGGCGACAAAATTCGTTGTCTGACGACAAAATTTGGCGAGCTTGGCGATGGAGAAAGGCAGCTTTAGCGTCATTATATTTTCTTTCCACGCGAAAACCTCATATTTCTTCACAGACCAATATCTTGTTTCGACAAGATAAAAAATCAAAGGAAGCTGTAACGTATTACTCTCAATCGTAAGTTTCAAACTCTTGCCTAAACCGACATTCTAAACTATTCACCACAAACGATATTTGTATTAAGATCGACGTATTATTTTAATTTTATATTGTTAAATGATTAATTAAAGCGTTTAACATGGTTTTTAATTAACACACTTTTATTAACTTGATATAATGCAACTATTAATGTATGTAACGGAGTTTTGCAATTCAATTTTCGGTAACTTCTTGTCGTCCGAAGAACCTGAAATTTTGCACACGACTTCATATTCAATGACAGTACTAGATACAAGTATTTCGAGGCACTTTTCTCATCAGGGGCAGGTTCCAGGGGCAAACAAAAAATCTATACTTATACAAAACTATCGTATGTGACACAGGATTCGGATGCAATTTATCAAAATAAGGGAATTCGAGTGATGAAATACTTTAATTTAAATTTAAGTTTTTATGAAAGTAAACTTCAACGGAAAATTCATTAAAATCGTCCCTAGTTTATTTGTCAAAGGGATAATACCTAAATGTCCCCAAATTTATTACTTTTTCTATCAGGCCAGTTTCATTCGTTTAGCATCGATTTACACGATTTTTTTTTAAACGATGACATTTATCTTTTACATTATAGCATCTATGTCATAAAGCTAAGTCTAAATCTGCTTAGCCCTAAGATATGTTGATTTTATTTACATATTTATTTATTAACTTTTATTTTATTTGTTTAAAACAACGAGATATATAAAGTAGAGTGATAAATGGTAACCCTTGAGAAGGTCCAAGATGAGTCATGTGACATGCTCTCCTTGCACCTGCGTAATCGGTGGTTTCCCTGGTAACAGCTCATTTTCAGTAAATTTCTATGGCAACGGTTTCAATGTTTTTGTTTACTTTACGGAGTTTAATATTCTTCTAAACCATTTTGATTTTACTTCTTTTTTATTTCGTGTAGTTGAACTTTAACCGACAAAATGCTTAAAAATAGTTGAAAAATTATTATTTGTTGTTAAATTTAGCTCTTTAAAAGTTTAAATTTTCTTTTATAAGCACTTTTAAACTTTGTTGGGAAACGATGAAAAAAAGGGTATTTTATTATTTATTAAAATGTGAAATATGTGCAAAATTATTTTAAAAACAATATATTTTGGTCATAGGAATGTCATGTTACCTAATAATAATGGTAATTTGTCGAACTGATATTTTAAATGCCAAAATAGCGATAAAGGGCCAAACACAGCAACCTATTGGAGCATGTCACGTGATTCATCTTGAACCACGGAAAGCTAATTCTTCATCCATTGAATCAGCACTCTAATTTATATATCTCGTTGGTTTAAAATCACAGATAAAATTAAATTTCATTTTTCTCAGTACATTGTTGTAATTATGACGTCATATTTTCTGTTAAATTTAACATTTTTTTTTTTTTTTTTTTTTTAAATCAGATTATTACATTGTTTAAAAACATTATTAAAATTTTATTATATTTTCAGTGATCTTTTTTATTATCGTTTGCACGTGACATACGCATCAGATTATAAATTTTTACCATGAAAGCTATATAGCAAATGTCGGCTATATAGAACAATTGACGAAAAATCACTTTTTAGCTTGTAACTTCTAAGCAATTGAATCTATCGAAAAAGTTTAAATACAAAAATTGTTCTTTAGGGTAAGGCGGTAATTCGTCTGATTTGAAAATTTTTCCTATTTTCAATATTAAAGAAATTAGGAGCAAATGAAAATTTCCACACCCCACCATTTCCACCCCCTTTGAGCTGGATACCCCATCTACGAACTCGACCGAGATTTTTACTGTCCTGACAACATATCCTGAGCTGGTTAAATTTAAATAAAAATTACTCCAGTTATCGTGTTCACAACTTAACATGGGAAAAAGCGTTATACATATATATATATATATATATATATATATATATATACTTATATATATATATATATATAAACTTTTGTACGGAGGGTGGTTTTGGGTTCTAGGGGTCATGATCGGTGAAGATATGAAGAAATTTTCCAGAAGTCGTGTCATGAGAACCATTGCAATAGGTAGATCTCCTATAAGGAATCTACCTAAAAGCTGACACACATAAGTGAATGTAAAATATAAAATTCTTTAAAATTTTACATGAAGTAAATAGCTTAAATACTTGCAGCTAAAATTGCGATTATTTCTTAAAAAAATTTCTTTATATGTTGTTAGCTGTTTTCTTTAAAAAGTACATTTTCAATATTTGTACGTCTAAAATATTTAAATAAATAAAAATAATTTATAAATTAAAAAAAAGAAAAATCTCCTTAAAAACAACATGTGAAAGTTGGGTTAAAATGTTTTTTAAGCAGTCATTAAAAAAATATCTATACAAAACTTTTTTTTTTTTTTTTAACCATTGGCTGTTTTGAACTTTTTTTAAACTATTTTTACCCTTCACACATAGAATCCTAACTTCTAAAAATATTAATCAAATTCAGAAAAAGGTTTTTTTTTTTTTTTACAAATCGTAAAACTACTTCAACTTGCTTTCTTTCAGTTACCGAAATAATTATGCTTTTTACGTTAACGCACTCCGTGGTTAACGCTCATCTTGATAAAATGATTCTGATGGTAAGTGATTTTTTTTGTTTATTTATTTATTTTATTTTATTTTTCTTTTTTAATGTAAGCTAGTAAGTTACTTTCCATTTAATTTCTGTATTAAATTGATCCTTCAATGATTCATTGGTCACGTAAAATGAGCAGTGATACATCTTTTCTTTTCTTTTTAACACGCTTTTATTAGCTTCACCTGTATGTATGTTTGTAACCGCTCTGGGAACAACAAAAAATCTATATTGTAAAAAAAAAAAGACTTTCCCTACGTGAACCCTGTGGCTGTGAGGTAAAGCTCCGCGCTACGAACCTAAAGGTCTAGCGTTCGAGAACAGTCAGGGGAGATTTTTAAAAAATGGTTTTTGTTTAATTCTAAATTATTTTAATGAAAAATTTAAATGTATGTAAATATTATGGTGTGTCACTCACACGATTTTCTCTTACCCTGCATTTTAATACTAAGATAGATATTTTGTGCTTTTCAGTTCACATTTCTATAAAAGCATGTTCTTTAATTTTTTAACTATAATATTATTTCTCTATGCTTAGAATTTACAGAAATTAACTTATCATTGTATATATTATTCAGCATTACCCCCGAAGAAGTACAGTTTTAATGTATGCTTCCATTTGTACAATATCATCAAGAGTGCAGGACATAACAGGTCGCACAACATACAAATCCCGGAAACTTAGTCTTTTTGGTACTCATCTAGTTTTGACACGCACTAAGGCACCTACACGCACTTTTTTTTTTCTCAATTGTAGGGGTAATACTTTCCTTGTTAAGCCTAGAACTATTTCCTGTCACATTTCTTTTTGGTTCTCACCAAGTTTTGACCCGCACCAATTTTAATTTAAGTACTTACCTACTTTAATTAATTTATTTATTCTATATTATTTTATTTTATTTTTATTCTATTTTATTTTTATTCTATTTTATTTTTATTTACTTTATTTTTATTTATTTTTATTATCATTTTTATTATATTTATTTTATTCTTTTTTTTTTTCTTTTTTTTTTTTTTTTTTTTTTTTTTTACGAGGGTGTGGCGGTGTCTGGTCCTCGTTAATCTGTGCTGCACCGTCAAGTGCTCGATGGGGTCGTTTAGCAGTCGTCGGGCTACCAACGCGGGGAACCATCCCCCCGTGGTGGATCAAAATTGCGATGGTCCCTCTTTCTCTTCTCCATTCGGCCTCCCTGCGCATAGTAATTTCCCTCCCAATTAGGATTAGGCCTTGCCACTTCAAAAACTTCAAAATTTTCGCTATGCGCCCAAAACTATCTTCCATCCCCCAGTGGCTTCACGTAATTTTTTTTTTTTTTTTTTTAATTATAATCTCATTGTTCCTCCCTCGTCTTTCTCAAATCATAAGTGTTGTCCCCTTCCCCTTTTCAAATGGCCTCCTCTTTCGGCTTTAATTATTGTGTGCACAACTAACTTTAGCGGCTCCCCCAGCGTTTTCTTCTTCTTTCTTTTTTCTTTTTTTTTTTTTTTTTTTTTTTTTCCTCCCTGCCTAAATTCAAAATTGTTTAATTTTGTATAATTCCGGTTATTTCGACTCTCAGCTAGTTAGTGCACTTATTCCAAATTCCTTAACATCTGGAGCGTGCTGCAATTCCTGAGCTTTGGCGTCTAGTTACACTGCTGCCCAGCAGCTTCCACGCGGTGATCTGGCGATTTATTCGCTCCGGCGGACGGCATCCAACCCGTTAAGCTTGGCCGAGCCCAGGCAGGCAGGGGCCGTCCAAAGGTTTCAAAGGAAGTATAGTAATCTTTGCGAAATGGATTTTGTATTTCACATTGCTCGAAAACGAATGATCGCTGAATGTTGCCAATTTATACGTGTGACTGTCATGATGTCTAGTTGCATACCTGCAAGTGTCGTCTTAACACGAGCTCTCGTTTTAGAGATATAAGGGTTTTTACACGATTTTTCGTGACGTCTGTATGTGTGTCTGTGTGTGTGTATGTCGCATAATTTAAAAACGGTTGGACGTAGAAAGTTGCGAATTGGTACATAGGTTTGTTATAACATCTCCCAAAAACCATAGGTTCGTTATAACATCCCATAGGTTTGTTATAACATCCCAAAAAGGGAGGTTGTGCACCTCCCTTTTTGGACTTTCTATGATTTTCCGTTTTGGAGATATTTAGGAAAATTAGGTTCATAATGACAAAAATATATAGGTTTTGGCCATAATGTATCAAAAAACGGTATTAACTCAGAAACGGTTTAGACAAATCTTGCAATTTAACTGACTTCCCGACTAGCTAGACATTTGAAACTTTCAGAAAAGCTCAGAACACGTTGACAATGCTTTTTTTAAATATTTTTAGCCAACTGTTTCCGATACCTGTTGCCTTCAGCAGCGTTTATGCGATTCAACAGAAAGTTTATTTAACTAACTTCCCGACTAGCTAGACATTTGAAACTTTCAGACTAGATCAGAACACGGTGAAAATGCATTTTTTTTAATACTTTTAGCCAACTGTGTAGGGTTCCTGCTGCCTTCGACAGCGTTACCAGTACAAATCTTGCAATCGATTTTTAACTAACTTCCCGACTAGCTAGACATTTAAGGCTTCTCCAAGGCACAACTATGACACGAGTCCCCCCCCAAGGCCCAACTTTGACATGAGTCCCCCCCAGGCCCAACTTTGACATGAGTCCCCCCAAGGCCCAACTTTGACATGAGTCCCCCCAAGGCCCAACTTTGACACGAGTCCCCCCTAGGTACAACTTTGACATGAGTCCCCCCAAGGCACAACTTTGACATGAGTCCCCCCTCAAGGCACAACTTTGACATGAGTCCCCCCCAAGGTACAACTTTGACATGAGTCCCCCCCAAGGCACAACTTTGACATGAGTCCCCCCAAGGTAGAACTTTGACATGAGTCCCCCCCAAGGTACAACTTTGACATAAAGTCCCCCCCAAGGCACAACTTTGACATGAGTCCCCCCCAAGGCACAACTTTGACATGAGTCCCCCCAAGGTACAACTTTGACATGAGTCCCCCCCAAGGCACAACTTTGATATGAGTCCCCCCCCCCAAGGCACAACTTTGACATGAGTCCCCTCAAGGCACAATTTTATTTTTATTTATTTTTTTATTTTTTTACGTATGCATGCATTTTTTTAAAATATTTTTAGCCAACTGTTTCGGGTCCAGTGACAATGTTTTTTAACATTATGTATATTTCTAAAAATGTATAAGGAAGTCATGTGGTGCCCACATCAGATTTTTTAAATATAAATTCGCGTGAACATTATTAGTAATTTTTAATCCGACTCTGCGCAAATGTTTTGAGTAAATCCTCTACTTCTTTCAACGTTTTCATTTATTTATTTATTTATTTATTTTATTTTACTTATTTATTTATTATTTGAAAACTCATTGCATTATGAATAGCAATGATGAATTATGAATAGCAACAATAAAAATAGTCTGCATGAACTAATTCTTAATGTAAACGTCTAGTTTATTTTCTGGGGCTATCTCAAAGATATGGTTTTCCAGAGAAGTCCTGCAAACATCGATGAATTAAAACGAATCATAACTGAAGAAATCTCGTCAATAACACCAACAATGTTGCGAAGGATGCTAAAAAACTTGGTTTAACGTGTTCATAAGGAATGATAATATAAAAATTTTGAATTAGATTGTGTTTTTCAAAAATAAAATTATCACAGGATTAAGTAACACTATGTGTCTCCATTTCTGTTTTACCTCACAAAAAAAAAGTTGTAAGTGTTGAAAATTGTCTCCTACACTAAACAAGGTTCAAACAATTATACTTCAGTGTTGAAATAGTTGACATATCCGTTGATTTAAGGGTAATAAGAAAAACCAATGGGTACTCTTTTAAAATGATCACCCTGTCTATATATATATATATATATATATATACTAGCAGACCCGGCCACGCGTTGCTGTGACTAAGTTATACGTTGAATTATACGGCTGTAAACTATTTAGTACAGTCAAATTATTATTTACGAACAAAGACGAAAACGTTGTAGCCGATGTAAAAACCCACAGGGTTGAGATTTGAAACTTAGGTCAAAATTTGGAAGCGATTGATAAAAATTTTCGTAGTGTTGATATTAAGCACAAATTAATTTTATTGTAGGGTCCTATAAATTTTAATGGAGAAGTGATATATATTATTTCTAATGCTACTTTGGATAAAATTGCTAAAATGACTAATATATAAATTAAATTCTATTAAAATAAAAGTATAAAAGAAACAGACGATTTTAAAATCAATTTTTATGGAGGAGTGAAATATAATATATGCTATAATGGATAATTTTACTATTAAATGACCTCATCATTTTAAATATTTTAAAGAGGGCAACAGCTGTAGTTATAAAAGGGAAAACAATAAGGCTAAACCAGAAAAATAAGTAAATTTGATAAATATTTTAAAACTTTAAAATTGGAAATCTTATGAAATATTGGACATTTAAAGTAAATACATGTATCATTTTAAATACAAAAAGATTTTGGAAAAGTTTAGTGTATTTTAACGAAGTGATGAGAAGTTTTTGAGTATGTTAAAATTTTAATAGTAAATTCAAGTCAATAAAGATGGGAAACATTGAGGATTAAGATAAGAATAATTATAAGATTTAAAAAAAAAAAAAAAAAACTTTTTATATACCATGCTTTTAAATTTTAATATACTAATAATATACAAATTAAAAGGAAAATGATAAATATTCTATCATAGTTTGAAGTCAAATTTGTTTTCAAATGTCTAAATAAAATATCTGATGTAAGATACTAATATTTTGCAGCGGAATAGATTTCATTTCTGTCATCCTTGGCGAAAAAAAAAGAATATCGCCAAATTATCTGGCGAAAATATTTAATTCCTTTCAAAAATCATGGTTATTTTAACAACTTATATTAAAAGAGTAATGAATAATATGAAAAAATATTTCGTACAATACATATTACATGTCATACATACGTACAATGAATAATACATATTACATTTCGTACAATGCATACATCTGGCATGTATATTTTCGTGTTACGCTTTTGATCGCCAAATAATAATAATAATAATAAAAAAAGCCAAGGGCGACAGAGTTTAAAAATTTAAAATTAAAATTTTGTCAATTTGACAGCAAAATAATTCAATCTAACACCCGCGATAACTAATACATATCTATACCCAAATATAAGGATTAAAATCGGGAAATAAATTTCCTCGATTTTTAATAATTTCTTACAAAAAATCCAGTGGGCAATTAACATAGGAAATCTTTTTCTTGGCTGCACAGACGGTCAGTGAGTCACACTTCGCTTGCGTATAGAACTCATAGATATAGTATAGCATATATAGAATAGAGTGATCATTGGGGAGAAAAAAGTTATTCCTTTTCATTTGGGAAAAGACGACGTTTTTACCAAAATATGGCCGTCTTTCCCCGAGTGAATACACACAGGAATACATACTAATATTTTAGCAAATAAAATTTATGAATAATTTATTTGCTAAAGGGGAATGGAAGACTCCAGATACAGTTTCAAATTCATATTTCTTTCTTTCTTTTTTTTTTTTTTTTTTTCCAATACCACTTAATGGCTGTTTCCAAAGCTTTTATTTTTTATCTTTTTTCGGCATCAAAAATCTTTCTACGATAACATGGGGATGAGAGATCTATATATATTACTATATCTATGATAGAACTACATTAGCACTTTATCAATGTGTATAAAATCTTTAAATTGATTATGACGTCAATTTTCGTGAGATGCATAATTTAACTTTTTATAATTTTTTAACGTTCACGTTTGATTAAATGTATTTATTTTTATGTCGAAAGAAAATGAACTCGTATTTTTTTTTTTTTTTTTTTTTTTTTTTTTTTGGCAACAATTAAATTAATGGAACTCACAGATATTTTGGAGCAACTTTAATAAAGGTCTATAATTAACAAATAATTGCAATAAAACAATATTGTGACAATAAATTGAGATAAAAACTATCCTATCTCTCAAGTTGGATCAAACTGCACACAGTGTGCAAAATTTCATCAAAATCAGTTCCTTAGTTTAGGAGTTTACCCCGGACAAACATCGTGACACGTAATTTATATATATATACAGATTAAATTATAAAGTTTTGATCAATGAAGCACAAATAAGTAAAAAACAGGATTAATTTCACTGTATTATCTTCATTATAATATGAATTCAATTTACACTTCAGTCTAAGTAACACGTGGCCGGCTATGCTAACACCAAAAATTTAAAAAGTGGAAATAATTGAATTATACGAAATTTATTAATAGGTTAAAAAGTTGAAGATTCTTTGTGTAGATGGCAGCACCAAATATATTTCAGCTTTCATTTCAACCCAGTCGAAAGGTATCGACATCTGTTAGAATCATTTGGAGTTAACAGATAATTGTGACTGTCAAATAATAACAGACAAATAATTAGCAATAAATTAAAATTGCGACTATAATTTGAGATTTAAACTATCCTATCTCTCAAGTTGGATCGAACTGCACATGGTGTGCGAATTTTATTATAATCGGTTAAGTGGTTTAGGAGTCCATTGAGGACAAACATTGTGACACGAGATTTATATACATTAAGATATATATATACGAGTATATATATATATATATGCATGATTCTGACTGGATAATAGTTTGAACTACACTCGTATATTACTAGCTTACCATTTGCATTTGAGTCAGGTATTTTTTCCACCACAAATATTTCTGCATGTGAGGTCCGAGAGCTGCCAAGCAGTAGTAACTGTACATAATCATATGGATGAAGCAATTGATGAAGGGAAAAAATGCATTGTGCCCACCTAATAAAAATAGAATCTCATTTTAGATTTACTGTAAAACAATAAATTGTGTCAAAATTTATATAACAATAGCGTATAAAAGGGGAGGGATGGGGAATAAAACAAAATGTTATACGTGAAGTTTGGCTGTGAAGATTAACAATAAATCTTTTAACGGAACACTTAGCAAGATAATTTTCAATAAAAAATTACACATTACGTCCAATAAAAAACTACAAATAAATGCTTACAATTTGGGAAACAGGCATCGTTTTGTTTTACTTCTAATTGAGATTTTTGTTCTCTAAACGCAATCACAAGTTAGAGAATATACACTCTATAAAAAAAAAAAAAAAAAAAAGACGCACCAAGAAGCAGTTATCCAAATTGAACGAAAATTGGTAGATGTGATGAACATGTAGAGAAAAATAAATGATTACAGTCTCAGAAAATTTGGATGATTTAATCAAGAGAAATGTTCTCACAAAATAAACAAGTCAATAATACATTGGTCCACTTCTGACCCTTACGTAAACAGTTATTTGGCTTTTCATTAATTGATAGAGTTGCCAAATGAGCTCCTACAAGATACCATGCCTGATTCTGTCCAATTGGTACGTTAGATCGGCAAAATCAATAGCTGGTTGTAGGACCCTTTTCATGATGCTTCAAACGTCTTCAGTGGGAGAGAGTTCCAGCGACTTTACTGGCCAAAATAATGTTAGACAAGCAGGAAAACAAGAAGTCGAAACTACCTCTGTGCGCGGGCGGGCATTATCATGCTGAAATATATGATCAGGATTGTGTGATATGAAGGGAAACACAACGGGACGTACAATGTCGTCAACTTACCGCTGTGCTGTAAAAATGCCACGGATGACAGCCAAAGGGATTCTGCTATGAAATTAAGTGACATTCCAGACCATCGATCATTCCCGGTTGCCGGGCTATATAGCTGGTGTCAGTCTGGTTGGAATCCCCTTTTTTTTTCGGGGCGTCTCCATACACGTCTTCGCTGGTTATCAGGGCTCAAATCGGAGTGGGACTCATCACTGAAGACAATTCTACTTCATTCAGTGACATTCCAGTTCGAACAATCCTGATATCACTGCAAACATGCTTGTCGGTATAAAACGTTTAATAATAGTCCGCACAAGGGGTTCCGTGAGCTCATCCATATTTCTCTGAGCCGCCTATTAATGGTCTTTGAAGTCCTTGAAGTACCAGTTGCACGTAAGATCGATGATAATGATGAATTGGACCTTTGATTATCGCTCTGACGATTGATTTGTTCTCACGTTCTGTCTTCTCTCTAGGCCGACCGCTTTCTCCGTTACGCTGTGTTCGGTCATGGTTCACCCATTCCTGTCAATATCATCTAATAGTGGCATAGCTCCTATCCAATTGCCAAACAATTTGCCAATTAGACCAACCGGCTTGTTTGAGCCCAACTACACACTTTTCTCAAATGCTGACATCTGCGCATATCGTTTGTGCACCTGTATGTGAGGCATAGTTACTGTCTATCTGAGCAGATGGAATAAAATTCTCGAAGAATTTATGACCTGGAATCAAAATTTTTCATTTTTTATATTCTGTCAATTGCGCAGTTAAGATGCGCTGCAGCTTCGCATGCTTATTCGATGGCAGCCAAACTTTAAAATTTTGCATTTTCCATCGAAACCAGTAAGAATGTCAATTTGTGTCCAGTTTGCATTACTCCTTCTCGGTACATCTTTACTCTTTTTTTTTTTTTTTTTTTTTTTTTTTTTGTTGTTGTTGTTGTTGTTGTTGTTATAGAGTATATTTCTTTGAGGATAATATCTTTCCCTCCCTGTGATGTATAGCAAATTGGACCAAAATATTTAGTTTTTATTTTTATTTATTTATTTATTTATTAAAAATATTTTTGTCTTTGATTTAAAAAAAAAAAAAAAAAAATTGAAAAAATAAAAAATAAAGATGCTTTTTGAAACCCATACTAATTTTGTTATTTTGTTCAAATAGTTTTACCATTTAAATCATACAGAATCGTTGATTTAAGAGTTAAGCTTTGTAATTTTTCAAAAACGAAAGCACTGTATTTATCTATACATACTAAGATGCACGTATGCATGGAAAATAACTAAAAATGCAGTTTATCACAGATTCTTATGAACATATGCCACTGAAACGAACCCAATAAAAAAATCTTTAATTGAAATTTTTAAAAGAAAAATATATTGACTTAATCTAGCTTATATTAAGTTCTGAATCGACACTATTTAACTTTCAAGAAACAAAAAATTATTCTCAGATTTTTTTTTTAATTATCCCTTTCTGCTAATAGAAATCACCATATTTTATTGATAAAAACAAATGGAAACCTATATTTACCTGGACCAAATTTAAGACCAATCCACACGCCCCAAGCAACTGATGCATGGTGTACAACATGTAATGTACTGATGTGGTTAAACTTTTTTCTTACGACAAAAAATATCTGAAATAATAAAACAAACGTTAAATTAACAATTTCTATGGAAATAAAGTGTGCACAGTTTAAGAATAAGGTGAATGAAGATAATATAATATTAAAAAAAAAAAAAAAAAAACTTGATATTGTATTCAACGTCCAGATAGAAATTCTATCTGACGTAAAACATGGGTAGGTTGCCTCTACCTCCACACATGCTACCATTTCATAACAATCCAGGGGTTTATCCAGGTTTTAATTTTTGGGGCCCATTTTTGTGGAAAACAAATTATTTTTGTGAAATTTGTATTTTTTATTTTTATGAAAATCAAAATATTTTTGTGAAAAAAAGAATTGTTTCTAGAAACCTTTCATTTTAGCAATTACTCTATCTAATGTTTAATATCAAGTTAATAGCATTTTATTAAACAAGTAAAGACACTCATTAAAAATAATACTGTAAACATGGAAAAATTTTACAAAATTATTGTTTTTAAAAAACAAAATTTTGGGAAAGGGCTGTTTTTATAAATCTGAATTTTGTGAAGGGACCCATTTTCTGAATTTGAATTTTGTGAAGGGGCCCATTTTAAGGATTTGAATTTTGTGAAGGGGCCCATTTTAGAGATTTGAATTTTGAGAAAGGACAGCAAAAGGGTCCCAGTTTTTGCCTGGATCGACCCCCTGCAATCTCACGTGTAATCCGCCTTTTTTATTTACAGGACAATAAGCTCATTCTTATTGTTCCTGCTGCCTCATCATCGTCATCATCCGACCCATTGGTGAAAGCGGAAGGTGATAATAATCATTCCCTCCGAAGGATATATACTGACCAAGGAGGTTTAATATTGAACCTCCTTGATGCTGACTATCTCGAATTTGCTCAATTTATAAATTCCCATGTCCTTATCCTATGCTCCCTCCCTCTCGCTTCCCTGATATATGTTGCTGTCGTAGTCGTTCGTGAACTTTTGACATTGTCTCCCTGATTTTTAATTTACAGGCCTATATGGTGTTTCTTTTATAAAATAACCTATCAGATATATATATATTATTATTATTATTATTATTATTATTATTATTATTATTATTATTATTTCTTTGTTACAGTTATATGGATGAAGAAAATCGTAGTAAAATTCGTACTTAAGGGGACTCTCTACCTATCGTCTCAGAAAACCGAAGCCAATGTTATTCTATGGGAAATTTTGCTTCGTTATAATTCATTAACTAATACATATTTTTAAATTCTGTTTTCACTTTCCGAAAATTCACAATTGTTAACCAGATTATCGCTTTCTAAAGATTTATTTATTTATCTTTAGGACTGAGGACTATTAGTCTCAATCTACGGATTTTTACGATACCAGGTTTACGATAGTATCGAAAATATAACTCAATAATTTGAAAGCGATGTATAACTTGAAAAAAAAAAAAAAAAAAAAACTAAGAGTCCTCCGTACTGAACTAAATTCTGCTTTTGCCAGAATTTCATCAAAATCTTTCTTTGTTTTCTTTCTTCCTTTTTTTTTTTTTTTTTTTTTTTAAGATTTCATTTTTAAGCTCAAAAACGGAATATTTCACATTCTGAAAATTCGCATTTTGCAACCTCAAAATAGAACATTAAAAATTTAAAAAAAAAAAAAAATCTAATCATTTTTAGAAAGCGATAAATTATTTAATAGTTGTGAAGATTCTGAATGTGAAAACGGAATTAAAAAATGTATATAAGTTAATAAGTTATAATGGGGCGAAAATCTTCATAGAATAACATTAGTTTTGGCTTCTGGGAACGATAAGTAGAGAGACCTCTTAATGAGATTGATTTACTGAAAAATGGTATTTCATGATGCAGAAAAATGCATCGAAATACGATTATTGAAAGCAGTGAGGAGGGGAATTACGCCGCCTTAACCTAGAAAGAATAGATAGTCATTTTCTGAATCCCTAAACTGAAGATATAGATTTACGAGTTATGCGTATAAGGTAAACAAATAAACTGAACAGACGAAGTGATCGAGAATTTCTAGTCTATACTTTTCTAGATGGTGAAACGATACATTATACAGTAAAACATCGTTTATACGTCTTTTACATTTATACGTCTTTTTAGTTAAGTTCCGATTCATTCCTATTCATTTTAATACAAAAATTCTTCGTTTATACGCCGCTAATATCGGTTATACGTCTTTTCCGCTTTACTAAAATTTGCAAAATTTCTCGGCCTGTCATTATTTTCCATTCTAAATAAGACGGATTTTTCCTAGAAAGCATCTTAAATGGGGAAAGATAGGAAAGATCGAAGAATACTGATCAAAGAATCAATTGAATTCACAGTAGAATTTTTAATACTCATAGACAAGCAGCAAATCAGACGAATATTAAAGATTTTTAATGCTGTTAAATTACTATCTGTACGGATATAAATCGTATGCTTATTATTAAAGGTATACAATATATATAATTAATATTAAAATGTGTTCATAAAATTCTTAAGAAATGTAATATAACACTCCATATATGATATATGTAATTAGAACCCAGTCATGCATTAATAGTATGATTTCTCTCACTTTTTATAATAAATCTCTTTTATTTATTTATTTATTTTTTTAATTAATTATTATCATAAAAAAAAGTATAATAAACATTTATTAACTTAAGAAACTTTATTAATTAATATTTTCATATAAATTTTGCTTAAATATCATTCAATTTGTAGTAATCAAAGTGTTGTTATTAAAATTTCGGTTATACGTCTTTTCGTTTATACGTCCTTTTATATCAGTTCCTTGAAAAACGTATAAACGGTGCTTTACGGTATTTTGACTTCTTTGTATAGCAAGAAATTCTCGCTTTGAGGTACAGAATTGATATTTAAACTAGATTTTTAGTTTAAAACTGGCCTCGTGTATTTGTATTTATTTGAAGAGTTTTTTAAATAAGTTTGACTACGGTAGTATTTGTAACCTCTCTATAACATAGGAAAATGCTCTAGAATCCTAATAGGGGTGTTTAGAACTCACTAGCAAAGGAAACCAGAATTTATAAGGATAAAATAGAACTATTTTTACAAGAGCTACAATTTATTTTCTCGATGTCACTCGCAAAACTTTATCCAGTGTAAAATCTTTGTACCTAAAGGTGATGAAATACTCAAACATTAGTTCACATTCAAGCATAATACAGTCGACACCGGTTATAACGTACCTGGGATATAGCGTACTTTCGCTTATAACGTACTCAGATGCTTGGTCCCGAATGAAACACTATATAATGTAATGGTTTACATCTTCATCTATAATGGACTATGCAAAAGCCTAATCTGGTTATAACGTACTTTTTAGACTGGAATGAAAAGCCAAAATTGGATGTCAACCTTGTATTTCTGGTTTGGAAATCGGTATATTTTCTTGGATACCGTCTTTCGATGTCTCCTTTATCGCCTTATATCTCCTTTATATCTTTAAAACTTTATCGCGTTTCGTTGAATTCCATACTGACTATTCAGAGACTCTGCAAAGTTCCATTATAAATATTGAAAATGTAATTTTTACTGTGTCATCTAATCAAAGAAAACAACGAAAAATAACAGATTATTTTTCTAAATAAACATGTAAGTAGTAAAATGTTTTTTTTTTCTTTTTTCTTATTTTATTTTGAGAAAATCATAAACTTTCTATTTAAAATCTCTATAATTGCGAGTGCTATTATGCCCCCTTTTCTTTCGTTAGGCACTAAATTATATTGGAAATATTGCTTATAACGTACTTCGGTTATAACGTACCATATTTTCTGGTCCCCTGACAGTACGTTATAACCGGTGTCGACTGTATTTAGAGAAAAAAATATTTAAGTATAACCCTTTATCATGAAAAAACTAGTATGTTGTGGCCACCACAAGACTTTCTTTTATATTTTCCTATACAAATTCCCTCAGTAACAATATTTAAAATAATAATAATAATAATAATAATAATATTTTTTTTTTTCTAAGTTTATTTTTGTTAAAAGTAAAAAAAAAAAAAAAAAAAAAAAATGATAACTTTGTTTTAAATTATCACAGAGACAGATTTATAGTTCAACCATTCGTTTTAAAGTATTGACGAGACCTTTCGAAAGATACCCATCTTGTAAATTTACCCCCCCCCCCCCGGGTTGGTACTTCCTCTCAGAGTGGGAAGCGATGCCCCCACATACACATAATTTTTTCCTAGTTAACTACTACTATTATCAATAACTCATATTAATTTTACAATCACAAATTTAAAATAACTCTCATTATGCACATTTATACGAAATTTTGTCCTATACTACCATGTTGAAAGTGTACAAAAAATGCGATCACAGCGCCACCTTTTGAGCGATTGATCCTCAAAGCTAATCAGCACCAGTTTATGTCAGGGTGCAACTAAATACCAAGTTTTGTTAAATTTCATCCATTGGTTCGTAAGATACAGCGTCAACTAAAAACGTGATACACACAGACAGACAGACATTTTCCAAAAACTATCAATTTGTGTTCAGGACATCCCAAAGCGTGTAAATCCATCAAAAAACGGAAGTCGAAAATTTTCACGAATCCAATACTTTCTCTATAATATGTATAAAAGAAAGTAAATAAGTTGGTCGTCTGATGAAAGGGCGTCTTTAATTATTTTGACCAGAAAAAATTGCTGCGTAATTTTCCATTTATAGTGATTTCTTATAAAGATAAGTCTTTATTCACTGGTGTTTCATGTTCTTTTAACTAATTGTGTTTACTAGACGATATACATAAACAATAGAAGTGATAAACCTGCAATTTTTATAACCTTTTCGAATGTAACTGGATAACTTATAGTAATAGGTAATTGCATTTTAAGTACGAATTCTGTGAGCTCTAAATCTTAAATTTTTATGATTTCAGTAATATTAATAATGACAAAAAAAAAAAAAAAAAAACTTTAAAATATAATAATTTTGAACTAAATTCTATATTACACATTACACTATAAATTTCATCAGATGAATATTCAGTTTCAAAATTATTTAGCAAAAAATAATAATGTTCTTTGTTCTATAAACTAAATTTCAATTATCCCAGTAAAACATTTTGATAAAACTATAGCGATTTAAAATTAGTATCTGCATTCTTGTAAATTTGTCATGATGCAATGTATTTTTGAAGAAAAGATGTAGCATTTAGGATTCCAAAACCAAACAGGAAAAACTTAACTACATTTTATTTTAAGTTTAATGTTTTCAGTGTAATGAAAGTTTTAAGTTTAAATTTTAATATAAGAAGAAAAAAATAAAATAGAATTAAACAAAATAAATACATGGGTAATTTACATATTTAAAATATTAAATTTTGCTTCACATATAAATTGGTTTATGGCAAATTAAATTTATAGATTTCAACTCAATTAGAAAAACAATGTTAACAATCTCTATAATCAATTTAAAAATATCTGATGTGATTGATTTTCTTTGCAAATCATGACTTTTATTTATTTTTATTTATTTTACTTTTATTTTTACTTAATTTATTTATTTATTTCAAATATCTAGCAAATCCGAAAAAAAAAAAAAAATCATTAATTTAAACATTTTTTAAAAAATAATAATAATTAAAATACTTACTGTGTCAGCAAACTCTGATATTTTTAATATTAAATACCACCATCCAAGCTTTACAAGCTGAAAGAAAAAGTAGTTTCATAAATAATAATAATAAAAAAAATATATATATTAAATATTATTCAGCAAATGCATATGTTACTGAATTACATATAAATAAAGAATGTCATCAAAGGAAAAATTTACTTTCTTTTTTAGTCAATACTTAACAATAACATTGATTTAACAAATATAAAAGATATTTAAAATATAGCATATAATAGTTTAAATTTTATAATACACTCATTTCTTTTTAACAGACTTTTTATATATATATATATATATATATATATATATATATATAGAAAAATTTCATCTCAAACCAAATACACCTTATTACACCATTTAAGAGGACGAGAAACGTTCAAATCAATTACACTGTACTGAAAAAAATAAAAATAATAAAAAATAGTACCCTGATACCATTCTTACTGATTCTTAAATAGAAAGACCTCCTAAATCCGAATATGACTACCATTTTGCCCAGTCACCCGCCGTTTTCTAGGGACACCACCCCCTCCCCAATTTTTATCACTGTTCGGTAATTTTTATGGCCATGAATTTGATTTAGAGAATGAAAAAGAATTAATTTAACGCTTAAAAACAAAAAATATAATGTAATAAATAACATTAATAATAGATTTAAAAAAAAAAAAATAAGAAATGCAATACATAATTTCAGTGGCAACCTACCCCCCCCCCCCCCAAAAAAAAAAAAAAAAAAAAAAAATTCCTCGTACTGCAAATGTTGATGTTTTAGAATTTTCTAACTCTGTAACCCCTCAGAAGATATTTAAGAGTTAAAATAATCCTTCTCCCCCCCCCCCCCCAAAAAAAAAAAAAATATATATATATATATATATATATATATAATAAAATAAAAAATAAATTAAAAATAAATGAAATTTATAGCCATAAAATTACCGAAAAGTGTTAAAAATAGGATGCCGTCCCTAAAAAGCGATGGGTGATAGGGCAAAATGGCCATCCTATTCGGATTCAGGATGTCATTTTACATAAGAATTTGCCAAAATGGTTTGTTGGGGGCAATTTTCATGCCGAGCAGTGTTATTTTTGTTTTACATTCTATCGTTTCTTAACTCATGTATTGCCATGAAATCTAGCATTTTTATGCATGTAGCGTGTTTTAAATGATGAAAAAGTAATTTTTGGGGTGAAAAAGCTTTTTTTATAAGTATAATAATATAAAATAATGCCCAATTTAAAAATGCCCAATGCTAATTTTGAATCATTTTAAAGTATCATTTTTTTTACTGAGTGTATTTGGTATGTAGCTGAGCAAATCTGAGTACTGAAATTTTTATATATCAATTATTGCATCAGGTACTAAAAAAAAAAAAAAAAAAAAAAAAAAAAATTAAACTTGAAATCTTCATAAAATTTTACTACGCAACTGAATTTTCGTAATAAATGTAATCATTTCTTTTTTCAAAATGGATGTCTTGTTTTGTAACAAATACTGATTAACCTTCATACAAATTTTTAAGAGGTTTGGTTGAAAACAAATTAGCAAGGAGCATTTTAAGTAACTAATGATTCTCGAAATTAGAACACACCCCCACAAGAAAAAAAAGGGGGGGGGGAAGACACCAGTGTTCGTCACCCCTAAGATTTGCACCAGTGTTGGTCACCCTCACAAAAGACATGTTAAATAAGTGTTTAATAACATCTGTGAATTTGTATCCACCTGCATTAGATTCCCTAGAACCGGAGAATCTAACTCGAGCGGATTCAAGTTCATAGATGTTAATTAACTTTTATTTTAACATGTCTTATGTGAGGGTAACGAACACTGGTGCAAATCTTAGGGGTGACAAATGCTGGGGTCCTCACCTTAAATAAATAAAATGAATTAATGAATTAATTAAATTTAACCCTTCAGGGGTCGATCCAGGCAAAAATTAGGACCCTTTTGCTGCCCCTTCACAAAATTCAAATTCTTAAAATGGGTCCCTTCACAAAATTCAAATTCAAAAAAATGGATCCCTTCACAAAATTCAGATTTATAAAAACTGTCCTTTCACAAAATTTTGTTTTATAAAAATGTTTTTGCAAAATTTTCCATGTTTACAGTATTATTTTAATGAATGTCTATACTTGTTTTATAAAATGCTATTAAATTGGTATTAAACATTAGATAGAGTAACTGCTAAAATGAAAATTTCTAGCGACAATTCTTTTTTTCACAAAATTATTTTGAATTTCACAAAAACAAATAAAAATTTCACTAAAATAGGTCCCAAAAATTAAAACCTGGATCAACCCCTGCCCTTTTCTACCGTATGATGAAACAGACAAAAATATATCTTAAACACACTTTTTTAGCTACTTAAGAATTTTTTTTTTTTTTTTTTTTTTTTTTTTTTTTTTAAAGATATAGGCAACAGAAATTATGTATATCATCTAATTAATGAGAATTTAGTGATGTGGTACTTCAGTGTACCACTTAGTACATAAAGCTCGTAAAAAATATTCGACTTCAAATTCAGATAAATATATATATATATATATTTACTTTTTATATCCCTTATATGTTTACTAAAATGGGTGGAAGATTCTTCAATTCGGATAGGAAACTAGTTGGCATAGGTGGACTCTGCTCAGTTCCCCATCATATTTATGTTCTCATAAATTTCTAGTTTGAGAGGTATAATCATGTTAAAAGAAATGAATTTGACAAAAGCTTGATACAGTGACAGAATGAAAACCCCACCTAATAGGCTATCCACCGTTCACTTTGATATATTTATCTTATTCTAATCTATTAATTTATTTTATCAGGGTCAATTCCGTTGTTTAGTTTTCATGCTACTATTTCCAATGCAATAATCCTCAAAATTCATATTTATATGAAAAATTTACAATCTCGCTATGTTGGTAAAATCGTAAATTACGAATAATTTACGAAATTTTCCTATTAGAATATTTGTATTCAATCATGTTCAAACAAATATCATAAATGTAATTTTGAAGTTGTCTAATGTATTTATGAGCCTCAAAATGAAAGTTTATGCTCAATTTTACCTTATTCTGGCATGTTAAGTAAATCGTAAATTCCAAATAACTTACGAATTTTTTTAAATTGGAAAAATCATAGTCTATGATATTCATGCCAGTATCCTAAATAATATTTCGAAAGTGGTTTGACATCTTTACGATGAAAATATCCCTCAAGATTGACGTTTATGTGAAATTTTGCTCTATGCTGCCATGTTAAGAAATTCGTAAATTTCCAATAACTTACGAAATTTGTATATTGGAAAATTCATAGTCATTAATATTCATACCAGTGTCCTAAATAATATTTCAAAAGTAGTCTGACATCTTTACGATGAAAATATCTCTCAAAATTGACGTTTATGTGAAAGTTTGCCCTGTACTGCCATGTTAAGAAATTCGTAAATTTCCAATAACTTGCGAAATTTTCAAAGTAGCATATTTATAGTTACTGATGTTCCTTCCGGCATCAAAACTGATATTTTAAAACTGGTCTGACATTTTTACAGTAAAAAGTTTCCATTTAATGCACGTTTAAGTGAATTTTTGTCCTATTCTCCCATGTTAAGAAAATCGTAAATTTCTAATAACTTACGAAGTTTTTTAATTCGAATGTTGCAAATAAATAGGGTTCTTGCCAGTGTCGAAAGTAATATTTTAAAACTGATCTGACCTCTCTGCGACAATTTGTTCTTGAGATATCGTGTACACAGACTAACAAACTAACGGACTGACACACTAACAGACACCCTACAGACAGACACCATAGAAATTTTGTCATTTTCGGATTCCTCACACCTGAAAACGTGTAAAAAAAAGTCAAAAAACCGAGGTCGAAAATTTTCACGATTACCTAAGTTCCCCATACCTATAGTATGATGGGGAACTAATAATTATAGTACACGTGAATATTGTGAAAAATGCCTAGGTAAAATAGCGAGAACACTCTATAAAATCCTGGAACAAAAATGGCTACATTTAGTGTCTAGTGCCTTCTATTCTTATAAATACCATTGACATTTCTTTCATAAATGCGATTTTATTCGCTTTTTAAACTAATGGTAAATTATGTAAAAGCTTTTTTTTTTTTTTTTTTTTTTTTTTTTTTTTTTAAGGGGAGGGTGGGTGGTTTTTTTTAATCCAGTTCTATCCGCAACTTATACCAGTATCAATTATTTACTTTATGTCTTTGATGAGAAGGCCTGCACAAAACAAAAGTGGTCAGAATTGGCAATTTTTATTTTTAATCGCGACTTATTGTGAATATTATTACTATTTTAATGAAATTATGTTTTCTGTAACGGTTTTAATTGTTGTTTGAGAACTACTTGAGCCCACATTTTTAACATCAATCTGAATAGGGTTTATTTATAGCCATACCTCCAAATTACTCCACTTGGGGTAAATTGCAGGTAACTTTCATTTTAATTTTTTTTTTTTAATAGAGATATTGGTTCTATTACCCTACTACCAAAGGTAATGGAAGTATTGCATTCGGTCCAAAAATTCGTTATCGAGTTTTCACCTGATTTACATGTTTTAAGGCCTCCTGAGTCCAAAACTGTAGTTTTTGGCAAGTGGCCAGTGTGTGTGTATGTATATGTGGAATCTTCTAGCTATCATAACTCGGAAACTAATAAAGATAGAACTACGAAACTTCACAATTGATACAGGTCTGGTGTAAGAATGAAATTTCCAAATTTTTTGAAAATTGGAAAACCTAAAGTGGGTCATCGGAAACCGGAAGTGTGACCGTAATTCCGTATCTCAAAACCGGCTCTAACGATGTTCTTCAGTTTTCCTATATAAACACTCTATTAGATGCCCTTTCGAATGATATAGTTGGTTAGTTCAGGAAAATTGATAGACATCCTGTATAAATAGGTCAATTTCAGGTCTCTCAAGTGCGTTTCTTTAAAAATGGCTGAATTTTTTTTTTTTTTTTCTTCAAACTCGCCATATTAACTCTCTTTTAAATATCCTTTTGTATGTAAATATTGTTTTCTGGTCAATAATTGAGTATACCAAGTTTTGGTAAAAGTTGGTACCTCAAAAACGGCTCTTACGATTTTCTTGAAAGTTGTTTTATTAATCTATCTTAGATACCCTTTCTCATGTATTACGTGAACAGGAATATTAACGGTCATCCTGATAAGGAAGTTCAGTTTTAGATCTCGGAAACTGGTGTTTAAAATGTTCTTTTTTTTCTTTATTTTTCAACTCTTTATATAAACTCTGTTCTATATGTCTTTATAAATGTATCAAGTTTCTCTTTCTGGAAAATTCCAAAAAAAAATTCATATAATGTTTCCAAAAAATACATGTAATACGTGTAATAGTGAGTAATGGAAGTCATGTGGTTATTTCACAGATTATATATATATATATATATATATATATATAATCATCTCGGCGTGATACATTAATAAACTTCCCTGCTCTAGTCATTTTTACAATGGAAAAAACGTTGAGATTATGAGCATCATGTAAAACAAAACTAAATTTTCTACCGCTTTAACCCATCCTACCCTATTTTAATCATTTCATGGGCCATTTATTTCTCTTTGGAATTTCTCCCAGATTTTTTATATTTTATTAACAATTAAACAATAGAATTTAAGGAAATATATTTTATTTTGCCGAATTTGATTATTGTTTATTCAGATATTATCATTTTTGTATTATTATTAAAATTAGATAGTTACTGGCATAAAATCTGCAGAAATATACGAAATAAGAAAGTGTTACTACAATAAAAACAGTGTTTTACTCATATTTGCAGTAGAGTCGTTGAGCAGTACAAATGTCGTATCAAAACAGATGGCACAGCAGAAAAAAATCTCACACAAGGCTTTCAAACTTTCATAGCAAAAGTACTGTAATTTTATTCAGTCGATTGAACAATAAATGGCAACACAACACTGAAGCGGGGATTAGTGTTCCCATCGTTATAATAGCAAGGCCAATATATTATAATTGGAACTGTGCTTCCCATTAGACGTATTTTGTAAGATCATGTAGGTGGGAAGTATTCTTCCCACGGCCCACGAAAGGGTTAAAGTACCGTCGACAAATAAAGGGTTAATGTTTAACATTTTGTAAAATAATAATAATTGTAATAAGAAGAAGAAGAAATATTTGAGGAGCTGTAGAATAATGTTATTTTAAAAGTATTACGCAGCTTAGTATATTCTATAATAACTGTATAGATACATTTAATTGTATCGATTTTAATAGTTTTTATCATCCTTTATCCCTTTAAACCAGGGTTGGTTAGATTTTGCCTGACCCGAAAAAACCCGGTTGGGGTCTTTTTTTCAATAAAACCCGCTTGAAAAAAAAAAAAAAAAAAAAAAAAAAACAAGAAAAAGCCCAAGTGTTTTTTTTTTTTTTTTACTTTCTCTTACCCATAAGGTAGAGAAAGTATTGTTTTTGGGTCAAATTTTCGAACGCGAGATTTTGTTATATAAACACGTTTTGAGGTCCCTTGAATACAAAAATCATGTTTTTAACGAATGGTCTGTGTGTATGTCTGTGTGTGTCTGTCTGTTATCAGCATATCTCAAGAACAAATAGTTGCAGACATTCCAAACTTGGTATTCTAAATGTGTATCATAATCATATATAGATGCTACAGTAAGCTTTTCGTTAAGATCAAGCGAATGGTTCGTGTACAGGGATAATCAAGAGAATTCTAATACATTACGTCTATGGGGGAAATTGCAGGTAAGTAGAGTTTAACGTCTATAGACTGCACTAAACCAAATGAAACGAATATATATAAATATATTTTAATAGAGATAGTCAACTGGGAAAAAAATTTTGTACATGTAGGAGCCTCGCCTCCCCCCTGGGGGGGGGTCCCCCCTCGAGGGGAGTAAATTTTCATAATGGGTATCTTTCAAAAGAGCTCGCCAATACCTTTAAAACGAATGGTTGAACCAACGATCTGCGATAATTTAAAACAAAGTTATCGATTTTTTTTACTTTTAACGAGAAAAATAAATCGTATTTTTTTTTTTTTTTTAATATATATATATATATTTTTTTTTTATTGAGAATAAAATGGACTTTTTTTTGGATATTTAGTGTCATACTACTTCTCTAATATGGAAATCGGCTGCATTATCATAAAAGATATTTTTTTTTTTTTTTTTTGAAATAATAATTTTAATAAATTATTTTTTAAAAACAGAATTATTTTTTAATAACCGAATTAAATTTTATATAAATCTAGATGCATTAATGAAACGGGGGGGGGGGGAGGGCGGTAGCCCCCCTCACACAGAATTAATTATCATATAAAACTCTTCCGAAGCCTAATTTGAATTGTTTAACATAGGTTTACATAACATCGTTATCTTACCTCTTAATCTTCAACCTGTATTTATAATATTAAATTTCAGAGTAAGAGAAAGTCGTGTAAGTGACACACCAGATATTTTTTTTTTTTTCAAAATTTTTGTTTAAAATTGCACTTATGTCTAACTTACAGAAGCATACAAACATAAAACAAATGTTATATACATTATTAAAACATGAAAAAGAATTTTCAGAAATATTGGAGATGCTCAAAAAATAGAAAAAAAAAAAAAAGTATAGAAAAATACTATCTCTATACAAAATACTTTTCTCTGTAGAAAAATACTTTCCTTCATTAAAAAAAATCCTGAAATATTTCCCATGAAAAAAAAAAAAGTATAATTATCTTATTAAAACAGAATAAACTAGTATGAAGTGGCCACCACATGACTTTCTTCTATATCATTTTACACAAAATTCATTCAATACATATTATTTATTAAATTATTTTCCATTATAAATGCAGACGATTTTTATCTGACAGAATTATATCACTAAATGCCGAAAGAAAGTCAATTTTTTGCCAATATCAAAAGAAATACGATTTTTTTTTCTAAGTTTTTTTTCGTTAAAAGATTAAAAAATCGATAACTATGTTTTAAATTTTCACAGATCTATAGTTCAAGGTTCAACCATTCGTTTTAAAGGTATTGACGAGATTTTTTGAAAGATACCCGTATTGAAAATTTACTACCCCCGGGGGTGTATTTCCCCTAAGGAGGGAAGCATTGCTCCCACATGAACAATTTTTTTCCCTAGTTAACTACTACTATTATCGATGATTCATATTAATTTTACAGTCACACGTTCAAAATATGTGCATTTATACTAAATTTTGTCTTATACTGCCATGTTAAAAATTTAGAAAAAATGCGATCACAGCGCCACCTGTTGAGCGATCGATTCCCAAATCTAATAGGCACCAGTTTATGACAGGGTCCAACAAAATACCACGTTTGATTAAATTTCGTTCATTGGTTCGTGAGACACAGCGCCCACAACATTTGTGATACACACACGCAGACAGACAGACAGATTGACAGACATTCTCTAAAAACAGTCAAATCGTGTTCAGGACATCCAAAAACGTGTAAATTCTTTGAAAACTGGAGTTCGAAAATTTTCACGAATCCAATACTTTTTCTACATACATATAGAAGAAAGTAAAAATTATATTAAAAGATAAAAGCAAGAAAAAACAGAGTTGTTTGTCAATATAAAGAAATCTGTAGGACTCGAGGAATGATAAAAATGAAAATTTAAAAAAATTCGGAAAACTTTAACAGTGCAATACTGCTATGTAATGCAGAGGGACAATAATTAAAAATGTTTTATAAAAATGTATTAACTACGAAAAGTTTAATAAAGCAACATAAAATAATTATTAAAATCCAATTTTTTATTGTAAAGGGCAGATAAAAAAGAATTTTAGAATATTTAAAGTACAATTATATAATTTTTAAAATTTCTTTATAACTTAATCATAATAAGACTTTAGAAATTTTAAAATTAAATTTTTAAGATTTTGATTTTAATGAACAAATAATAATTTATTTTTTAAAATTATCTTATTATGAATGTTATATTTATTGTTTAATAAAAGGAAGAAAGAAAATATTCCTGAAAACTCTGATAAAACTCGAAAAAACATTGATAAAACCAAAAAAAAACCCTGATAAAACCTAAAAAAAAAAACACTGGTCTGGATTTTTCCCAACCCTGCTTTAAACAGGCGTTATCTGATCTACTATCATATTAGTTTAAGTTCATAAATTGTCGAAATTTAAAAATCTCTTCTAGAAGCATTGGTAGCAACTAAATGCAGGTACTCCGTAGCACTTCGTTGACATGCATTGATAAGGTAAAAACATAAAAAATAAAATAAAAGGCAATAAATAAAAATATGACATGCTATTAATTTTTACCTAGTAGTTAGAAATGAATTGAAAAGGGAGTTGAAGAGAAATGGAAAAATGGGTCGAATCTAGAGAAAAAAAAAAAAAAAAAGGAAAGAAAGAAAAGAAAAGAAAAAGAAAGGCTAAAACCAAAATATTTAGAGTTTTTTTTTTTTTTTTTTTTTTTTTTTGTATACAGTAAATAAATAATAAATAAATAAAAATTTTTAAAAATGTTTTATTTTAAGCACAATTTATGTAAAATTGTGTCTATATTTCATTCATTGTAAAATATGCTTATGTATAAATAAGGGAAAAAAGAGAGGAAACGGGGAGAAATGAAAAAGTTGCTCACCAGCATGCTTTCTTCATCTGTTGAATAATTAACCGGTTCACACATCCAGTTATATTTTCCTAAGAGATATGTTTTGCTGCCACCCTGTAAAAAAAAAATAAATACAAATAAGTAATCGACTTTATCTAACAGTCTCTTTTCTTTTTCCTAAATTGAACATGGATATTGACAGAAAAAAACAAAATAATCATACTTACATAAAAGAAAAAGAAGGCACTTAAGACCACCATTAATAGGTTATAGGCTACGATTAATCCATTAATTTGAAATGGTTTCCTGTCTTTCATATAAGCAGGACCGAATACTTTTACAAAATATAAGTAGGAGGCTATAATGGTCAGCATTGGAAAGGGGCTACCTGTTAAAGGCCAGTCTTTGGCCCTTGGATCTGAAATTAAAAAGTAAATTAATAAAATATAAGCACAGAAAAACTATTTACAATAGGTAAAATTTTTAAACAATGCTTGTTAGTTTCACATTGAAATTTGCATTGATAAAATTGAAGTAAAAATAGATAATTTACTTTTATAAAATTGTTCTGAATGGACAAGAGTTAACGAAAAATTTGAAATAATTTTTCTCTTTACTTTGGAAGGAGGGGGGGTAGGGGGGGGAGAGAGAAAAAAAGAAAATATTTCAACAAAACGTTTAAAAATTTTTAATTGTTATTATTTATTAACTGTTACAAAATTAATATTATTTATTTATTATTTAAGAAAATAATGGTTGAATTGATAAAATAGTTTCATCTCAGTCTATGAAAATTATGGGAAAATAATTAATTTTTTTTTTTTTTTTGATTAGAAATAAATAATTTACGTTAGAAAAATAAGCCTGGATGCATAACATTATTTCGGCAATGTAAAATTTAAAGCCCCCCCCCCCCCTTTTTTTTTTTTTTTTTTTGTATTTTTCTTTACAGTTTAATAGTAATAGTAATTTTTCAACGAATTTTTTTTAATTATTTCAGACAATTCTTTTGTGAAAATTAAATTTAATGGTAATAATAATAATAATAATTCATTAACATAATGGTTTCAAAATAATAAATTTAATACTAATTTTTATTATTAACTTTCCAGTATGTTTAATTTGGGATTTTTTTTTTTTTCACTATTTTATTCATTTATAATTTATTTTTCGTTTATTTAATGTTTAAGAGTTCATTTGCTCAGGATTGAAACAGTTTGAATGTATTCAATAACTGATCCCTTAAATTATTAAATAGTCATAAACTAAAAATATAATAATAATAATTATAGTAGTGGCAGGGTTGCCAACATTTTAATTTATTCCGGAGCATTTTTAGCCCGGCTTTTATTTCGCACCACTTCATTTATAGAAAACTTTTCTCCAATATATAACTACGATAAAGTAAGAAAAAATTAACTCTTAAAATAAAAGTGGTGCGAAATGCTCCGGAAAAAAGTTAAAATGTTGGCAACCCTGGTAATAGTAAAATGAATTTTGAAAAAACAGGCATGAAAGTGCAAATCTGCCTAAAAGTCTGAAATAGCACGCGATACAAAATTATCGCAATATAATGTAAAAATATTATATAATTTGGAAATTAGTCGTACAAAAAAATGCGCAGCTGTTAATTTACTGTACAATAATTACTTAATTCGAGAATTGTAGCCAGAAAAAAATAAGCAAATATAACCTTTATCTATCTATTTATTTATTTTTAACGTCGGTAAAATGATGCTGCAACTTGACAGTTTGTTGCAAATTTTTCTTTCTTTCTTTCTTTTCTTTTCTTTTTTTTTAAGCAGTAACTGACTTATAGCAAAATAATAATATACTTCGGAAATCAACTTTGATAAAACGACAAAGACATGAATGAGGATTAATTGCTATATAATTTTGCATCACTGGTAATAAGAAATATGAGTAGAGATAGTGTAATTTGCTTTCTCCTACTACCCCCATAGTTTTTAGTTACGATTTCTCTTTGGATTTGTATTGATCACAGAAACAGTCCATATGACCTTCAGAAAGGAGGATTTCAGACTAAAATCTGAAAACTTTCATGCCTAAAAAAAAAAGGGGGGGGGGGAGAAAATAAGTGTTTTTTTTTTTTTTTTTTTTTTTTTTTTTAACATTTTAATAAGGGAAGAAGGTAAATTATTAAATCTTTTCTTTCATTGTTCCCAATTTTTTAATTGGTTTTCACTTTCTTCAATATTAAAATGACTTTTGTTCTATTGACCTTAATCTATATATCACGATATCTGACAAGTACTTCCTCTCATATATTCGTTTGTTTAAAAAATAAATAAATAAATAAATAAATAAAAAATAAAAATACACGCAAAAATGCGTTAGCCTTCTTTTTTTTCTACAAGTGGTGATTTATGAATAAATCTGATACGTCCTAATCAAATTTTCATAAAGTGCCATTTTCACTATTAAACGCCAAATTTAGTTTCTAGTTCATTGTCATAATATTTTAATCCCAGGTCTCGCTCGTCGGCCTAGTCGTTCGGAGTTTTCTGTGGTTTTCTCCGAAACTTGCGGGAATACGGACTAAGACCTCTTAGAAAAATCTCCAGGGAGAGCACTCCCTATCAGGCCTAGGATCCTTAGCGCAGTCAATCGGTCTTATTCTCAAACACCAAACAACATAATGTTTTAACTAGTTTTTATTTCTCTAAGTAATAATGCCTAGCACCAATATTTACCCTAATCAATATATCATGATATCTGACGCCATCTCGCTTAAACCTTTTGAGGGGCAAGGCAATTACTCACATTTGATATGGAAAGCCACCAGTACTTACGAACAAGATTTAAAAAAAGAAAGAAAGAAACTTTTTCTGCTGCGCTATAAAAGTCAAATTTTGTTCCAAATTTCCTGGGAGAGTTTTTACAGTTAAGAATTAAAATTAGGTGGTATATAATATATCAAACAGCTCATCAAAGGGTTAAAAAGACGCAATATTATCATCATCAGAAGCCAAACCCCATGTCATTCTGTCGTAATTTCGTTATGAATTAATTGCTCATTATCTAATGCATTATTTTTAATTTCAGTTTCCCATTCAGAAAATTCACAAAAGTTAAATTTGTAAAAATGTATTGGTTAAACTTTTATATTTCATTCTGAAGCAATAAAATTCGAAAAATAAATTAAGTGTATTTTTCGCCCATTATAACTTAAAAATAAAATACTAAAATAGTAATAATAATAATAATAATAACTAATAAGTAAGTAAGTAAGTAAATAAACTTTTGCAAAGCAAGAAAATTAATATTAGTGAATTTATATATATGCAAACGGACTTAAAAAAAGAAAAGTTTTAGGTAATGAGAAAATTTCAAACTTCGCTTTTAGTTGCCGGCAACAATAGGCATTACTTCCCTAAAGCGCGCGCTGAAATATGTTAATCTCATTTTCTCCTGCAAACAGTGAACTATGAATAAATCTGATATGTCCTAAAAAAAATTCCATAAAGAAAAAGTGCCGAATTCGCTATTAAACGCCAAATATAGTTGCCGCTCAATCGCTTTCTGTGCTACGCTCAGGTGCATTGCCGCCTATCAGGCCAAAAGGACACAGCTGATTGAGGGTCATGGTTAGCGGGGCAATTCTTGTTCTTTTCCCTCTCTTACTACAGGTCAAGCATCTCTTGGCGCATCGTTTCTGCTTAGGAACGTAACTGTTGGCCCAGTTTCGGAATCAACCGGTACTGATCCTTCATAATCTTTTTTGCATTTTTTAAAACAGACTTCTTTTTCAACATCAGCATGATGTCACTTTAGCAGGGAGCTCCCATCACCTCTCTAGGGTTTAATGGGTCAGTCATACAGTCTGTTTTTCCATCTTCAGAAATTTTGTTTTATTTTATTTTGCGGCAACTTTGTTTGTTATCTAATTTATGCAAATGATAATGCATACATCATGCTGGATGAAAGGTTAATAGGTATTAGTATTTATGCGGGAGTGCAGAAGTTATACGCAAATGTTATATGATTAATTCATATGATGATGTATGAACATGATAAATGTGTATTTCATGTTACAATGTATGACATACTTATGCATTTAAATATAAGTATCTATAATTGTATGCCAACGTTTTTATTTATGTTTATATGAAAATATACATTACAAAAGATGACAAAGATAAATTTATCGCTCATACTTAAATGTATCGTTTAATCGAGAAAAAGTTTGGGGGGGGGGGGATATTTTTGACATTTTAAATAATACTCATTTCTATGAACGTTATTGAAACGAGTAATAATGTTACAGCTTCTAAAATAAATAAATAAAACGCGCATGATAGGTACGCATTTTATAACACTTAAAAGAAAGAAGAAACATGTTTCGATTATAGACTGTTGTTTGATAGACGCATATGATATATGATAGATATTTAAAAAGATATGTGTAGTATTCAAATGACCTCAGGGGATCTCAAAATGTGTCATGATTCAGGACACCTCAAAACGTATAAATATAACAGAAACTCAATTTCGGAAATTCGACCCCAAAATACTTTCTCTACCATATATATATATAGATTGGACAAAGTAATTATATTGAAGGTAGACATTCAAATAGATTTGTGTATTTATTATAATTTCTGCCATAATTTAGATTTTAAAACCCAATTTTAAGTTTTGAAAAATTTGAAATTCACATAAAATTTCAACCATTCAAACATAAAATATTTATTATAAATTATAAACGAATCCACAAGGAAATACTCAAATTTATTTTATTTTCTAAAGTAATATGTTCAGAATATATATTTGAACTATAATAAGTTAAAAATTAAAATTTTGCAAGACTTGAACATTTCAAAAATTTTCTTAAAAAACTTAAATTTTTAGTTTTTTTTTTTTTTTTTCAAAAAAATAATGTACTTCCTATTGTTACATTTTAATGCATATGTATGCAATATTTATTTATTTTTTAATTTTTAAGACAATAACAGGTAATTTGTAAAAAAAAAAAAAAAAAAAAAAAAAAAAAAAACTTAATGTCTACAGTCCTTTTACAAAGGTCGATTCAGATTTATATTAAAATATTTCTAAAATTTAAAGAATATTCACAGACTAAACAATTAGTATGATCAATCCCAAAGCTACTTATGAATTTGATTAAAATTGAAATAAAACAAGATAATTGGAAATATGTGAAAGTATGCTAGTTTCCTAACTTTATCAAGGGCGTGGTCGGAAAACAAAGCATCCGAAGTAAATGGTTTTATGTTACAAAGAGAGCATAAGCTGAATTTCTCTTTGTTCCATGCCCAAACTATTTACTATCCACTAAATATATATATTATCTCATCGTTAGGTTTATGTGTTACGTGTGTCATTTCTCTTCTGCGTAAGTACTTCAACATGTTTTTACTACTCAGTGAACTTAAATTAAATTATCATCGTGACAATAATTTTATTCGTAATACATCCCATTTAAAATTTCATATGTTGGTATTTTCATCTATCTTTCATTTGCTGAGTGTTGTAAAGGAATTAAATTATTCAAATGATATATATATATATACAGTAAAACCTCTCTAAGTTGGACACCTACGGTTCCAAGAAAAAGTGCCCAACTTACAGAGGTGTCCAACTTATAGGGGTTAGACATAATGTTAATGGATATATTCCGTTCCGAGAAAAAGCGTCCAACTTAGAGGGGTGTCCAACTTATAGGGGTGTCCAACTTGAGAGGTTTCACTGTATATTGGATATAACTGTCTATTACAGCTACTCTATATAACGCAGGGGTGAAACTGCTCAACGATCAAAAACCCTGAAAACAGCTACTTGTATGCAGAATTAATGGTGGTGAAAGATGTATAAATGATATATCATATTGCTGTTTAAAGTATTTATTTATACCGATATTAGGAAAGTTCTTATTCATTTTAAGATAAAGTAAGTATTCTAAATGAGAAAAGTCTATAAAAGCAAAACCATTTAACATGAAATTCAAAGCGATCAACATTTTCTAAAACCCTGAATTCTGGGGTAGCTTCTGAAAAGTTTCACCCTTAATAAAGTTTATGTTTTATTATACCAAGTATGTTCAGCCATTGGAAATAACACTGAAAACAAGGAAATATTTCATAAAAGAATAATTTTTATGAAACAAAATATAACGAAAGTCATTCTCATGAATTTGATTTTCGTGTAGGGAACCATTTTATGGATTTGACTTTTGTGAAGAGGTCCTTTTTATGAATTTGATTTTAATAAAGGGACCTATTTTACGTATTTGGATTTACGAAGAGGCCCTTCTCATAAAGCGGAGTTTTGTGAAAGAACAACTGAATAACTTCCAATATTTTCTTAGATTGACCCTTGTCTTAACTAAAGAAACATCTAAACAATTCTATGAAATTTGTTCTAGCTTAAAGTGTGAATTGGATTTCTTTATACACGGCCTATTTTAAAACAAGCAAATTGCTTCCTCATCATGACAATACACAATCTGTTCATTCATTTTGTTTGACAAGTGGATTGACAATGACCGAAGTACTGACACAATCAAGATGTAACACCTTTGTTGAGCAAAGTCTCCCGCTGTCACTTCAAATTTTATTCACATTTTCACACGTCAAACAATGACTGGAGTTTCCGTCTGGGTTTGACATTCTCATCTTGACCTACTTCCGTTTCGTGTTTCTTTCGAAGTTATGTCAGCAAGCAGACTTATAGGATTTTTTTCTTGATTGTTTGTTAAATTGTTTTACTATTTATTTTTTGTCGTATTTCTTCGACTTGACCACGCGATCTTCTCCAAAATGTCTTCCAGGCATTCTCTCCTACGCCTAGGCTGAAGCATGTGAGGTTTGCGTTGACGCAGACCCCATCTTAACTCAATGATTAACTTAGTTAACTTAACTACTTAAGTATTAGATATGAAATTAGCACAGAGACTCAGATATATATAAATAAAACCAAGAGTTTATTCATCTACAATAATGGCAGGATGTTCTGGATTTTGGTAGCTCAGGCAGCGGATTTAAATACTTTATCAAATAAATGTATAATAGCTAATTTACATAATTTGAAATATCTCACCCCAGAATAGCAGAAGTTAGACGGATGCACTCCTTTACGTAGATACCATGACCTTCCAAAAGATTCGCGGATTCCCGGCCGAATCAGTTTTCCATTGACGAATACTCGCACTCAAGCACCACAACACTTATCATGTTACTTAACTTAAGCACCACTTAATCTCAACTACTGAAATATAACTTTATCCAGACTCAACGCTTTAGATATTGTCTTCGACAGACGTCGGACAAGACTCCGTTACACCACACCTTTTACGAAAATCATCACCCTCTTATACTACTTTCTACCAACTTCCTTTCTCTTCATTTCAATCAAACTTTCAAAATCGCTTCCCATTCATCTACCGCTCGCAACTTAATTCCTTCGTTGCAGCACCATGTCGACACAAAACTAAACCGACCTAAAATTTCGCCGAGTCACTGGCGCTGAAGTGATTTAACCATCCCAGCTGGATACTTTGCTGGATCCAGCTTAATTTAAAAAAACTGTGGTGACCTTCTACAGTCTCAACCTCACAAGCATGCTCTACAAAGCTTTTTATATTTTGTTCACTATTATTGAAATGCTAAAATGTTTCTTTTGAGAAAAAAAATTTTTTTTAGAAGACGTTTTCACTTCAAATTCCCTGCATTTTGTATTAGAAAACGGTTTTTTTTTTTTTTTTTTTAAATTATAACTCGAGACTCGAGACAGCATTAAACAGTAGCTCTAATCTCATCTTAGTGTAATGTTGTAATAGAGTCAGTGAAAGTAGTAATTATTGTAAGTTTTTCAATTTTGTGAATGAAAAATATGCATTCTTAGTAATTGAGGGAGAAATGAAGATGTCGTGGAGCAGTTGTAATAAAATGTATTAATTTCATGAATGAAAATTGGAATTTTTAATTTCAATTACAATCTTTTTTTTTTTTTTTTTTTTTTTTTTGTGGAAGCATTCTAGTCTTTTTTTTTTTTTTTTTTTTCTGATTAAATTACATAACCAACCAATGTTTCGAAAAAGAAAATTTTCATTGGGGGGGAATTGTAAAATTTAAAAAAAAAGTGAAAAATAGGAAATAGTAAAAGAAGCCAAAATTGTACAGCTATATTTAAAAATAGATTTTTCGTTTTTCCTAATGCAAATAGGCCCAAATAGATAACGCTCCTCTTTTCGTGCTTAATATTTATTATTATTATTGCAGAGGTCGATCCAGGCAAAAATTGGGACCCTTTTGCTTCACAAAATTCAAATCTCTAAAATGGGCCCCTTCACAAAATTCAAATCCTTAAAATGGGTCCCTTCACAAAATTCAAATTCAGAAAATGGGTCCCTTCACAAAATTCAAATTCAGAAAATGGGTCCCTTCACAAAATTTTGTTTTATAAAAATAATACTTTTGTAAAATTTTTCCATGATTACAGTATTAGTTTTTAATGAGTGTCTATACTTGTTTAATAAAATGCTATTAACTTGATATTAAACATTAGATAGAGTAATTGCTAAAATGAAAGGTTGCTAGCGACAATTCTTTTTTTCACAAAAATATTTTGATTTTCACAAAAATAATTTCTTTTTCACAAAAATGGGCCCCAAAAATTAAAACCTGGATCAACCCCTGTATTATTATTACGACAAATAATGTTACAATAATAATGTTAAACACACTAAAAAAATAAGCAATTCAATTATTGTTAATGTAATAGAAAACTCATACAAATCTGAGATGAAAAGAAAAGAGGTCTGAGTTTGTAGACTGTGGCCTATTGCTTAAAGTAGATTCCAAATAACTTCGAACAACCATATCGGAATTTGAACCCCGAGAAAAAAAATATTGGCCGGTTGCTTATTTTATTTGATCGTTACTTGTTTTGGTTTCTTTTTTAATTTCGTGTAGTTAAATAGTTTTGTAACTGATGGCGAGCATAATTTGATGTACAGTCGGTAACAAAAAGTGTCGGAACACTAGCGAAAATTCCTATGCAGGGTTCATAATCAAATATGGGAAAAAAATTCCTTGGGTTTTTCCTGAGTTCTCCGACAACTTCCAAGAAAATATTAGCGACATATTATAAGAAACGCTCTTCTAGACAGGACAAAATAATGCTACTTCCTCTGTATGATGTCATATTACTGCCGATCATGATAGAAATTCAGGTAGAAATCATTATTTACATGCATATTTTCACAATACTTAATCACTTAAATTTTGATACGAAGCTAAACAAGAAAAACATTACTTGAGAGAAAAAAATCATTTGTTTTTCCAGGTTTCATAGCTGATTTTCCCTGACTTTTAATGAAAATTTTTATTTTCCCTGACTTTTTCCTGACTTTTTTTAACAAATTCGAAATTCCCTGAGTATTCCCTGTTTTCCAGGTTTTCCCTGAGGACTATGAACCCTGCTATGTAAAAAAAAGTACACTTCATACGGTTTTGTTAAATAAATCCTTGTCGAATCATGTTCTTACACTGACTAAGAACAGGATTCGACAAGGATTTATTTAACAAAACCGTATGAAGTGTACTTTTTTTACACAGGAATTTTTGCTAGTGTTCGGACACTTTTGTTATCAACTGTATAGATGACATTAAAAAATAAAGCAATTAAAGTATGAAATCTTGAAAGGAAACCTTTGTAATTTGTGAATGAATGCAAATTGCATCAAATATGTTTATTTTTTTTTTTTTCATTCTGAAAGAAAATTTCCATCTAACTGGTTATATCGCTTAACCCTGCTGGTGTTTTCAAACACATTACGGCACAAAAACAACATTCGCGGAACTTTTTATTTTATGTCAAATACACTTTCAAAAAAAAAAAAAAAAAAAGAAAAGAAAGAAAAGAATCTTTACATTACCTTAGTTAAAAAACAGAAAATGAAACTTTGGTTAGTTGAACATTAAGTTTATTTGGACTCCATTAAGTCCATCAGAATATTAAAAAAAAAAAAAAAAAATCTGTTTTGACCATTTTAAGCGAACACAGCAGAAGAGTTAAACTAGTACATAGTAATTATTTTAGCACTAATAAATATAAATAATTAAATATTGCAGCAGTTACAGTCTGTCATAAGGACTTTTAAATACGATCTCACACTACATACAATACAATTTTTTTTTTCATACTCACACACACACCTTTTATCTTTTTTTTAAGATTTTACTGATTTTTTAAAAAAAAAATGGAAAAAATTAATTTGGTAGTGAAAAATTAATCGGTAAAAAAAAAAAAAAATTAAAAAATAAATAATAGTAATAACAATAATAACAAAAAACAGCATCCAATTTTCTTATTGTTATATATTTTGTTCAACAAAATTATAAAAATTTCCTCATATAAATAATTCATAAGTTTTTTTTTACGGTTCGTTTCATTTCTCCGTTTGCATTTCTATTTAAAATGCATTTCGTAATCCTTTGAGATGATATGAAATCGGTTACATACTTTTAAGATTAAAAAGGATTTAATTTAATGCGCAAATCTATTTTAGTTTCTAAAAGCTTTAAAGTTAAGGTCAGTTCAGTGTGAGCCTTCATCTTTTAAATCACTCAAGCATATGAACTCTTAAGTTGAACAAGATCAAGATTAAGATTGGATTTTCGTAACGTACTTATATGATTGTAAAATAACTAATGAAGCAATTTACTTTTGTGCAGGAAATGAATCAAGCCATTAACAATTGTGTATTTTTTTTTTCTTTCTTTCTTTCTTTTTATCATTATCTTTCTTTCCTTCTTTTTTTAAACTATTTGTTGAGTGGGGGAAAAAAAAAATCAATAAAAGCGACAAAAAATCTATGAAAAGTTTCTTCGTTAAAACATATACAGTACCCGCCGCTTATTAAAATCACATTCGTTCTAAGCAAAAGTGATTTCATTAAGCGGCTGATTTTAATAACCGAAGAACGTCCCTTCACTCAAGGAAAAGGTATTATTTTCCTGAATTTGAAAAGAAATTTTAAAAAGTACCAAATAATGGAACAAATAAACAATATAAATTAATTTTTAACTGATAATTATTTGATTATTCCTTCGAAATAAGTGAATTAAACATATCCCAAGTTCCGATACGCTTTCCTTTAAGTAAAATCATCAATACTTTGCTAAAAGTTCACACTTTCTTTAAAATTTAAAATGTTTTCGTTTAAGTTTCTTGCTTCTTAGTTATTTCAGAATAAGAACTAAAAATTGTCTTTTAATTAAACATTATTAAAAAAAAAAAAAAAAAAAAAATCGTGTACGAATTAAATCAAATTGGTAAATTAGTACCACTTTTTTAAGGATACATTTCTTGAAATTATCCTGAAGATAAGTAACGGGCATGTTTAATTGCTGTATATGTAAAATTTAATGTTGTAAATGTAAAATTTTCGACAAAGAGAGATCAGGGTTGCTACACAAATCAGTAGAAAAAATTCCCAGACTTTTCCCTGTCCCTTTTAGAAGTAAAATAGATGACACGTAATCACGCAGCATTAGAATCTAATATGTTTACAAGTTAATTGAACATATTTATTTAGGGTACATTAATTTTATTAACCTACTATAGTTGGGGAAAAAAACATAATTAATTCATTATAAAGCACTAAAATTTCTAAAAATATTTGATTATAAAAAGTTTTCCTATGTTTTTCAAAAAAAATTTCAAAATTCCTTGAATTTTCCCTGTTTTTGCAATACATTTTGAAAAATCCCTGAGTTTTCCCTGTTTTTTAATAGATTTTCAAATTCCCTGAGTTTTCCAGGTTTTCCCTGTTTTCCAGGTGCCGTAGAAACCCTGGAGATAACGGAGGGATTGTTGTATTTTATTTTCTATTTTATTAAAAAATTACAGTGTAAATCAAAATTTGTTTATCGTGCATAAATGGCATTTTTGCTGCAGAAAAGATTTTTTTTTTTTTTTTAGTTTATTAACCGGCGATGCTGATTTTATTAAGCGGCGGTTTTAAAATTAGTTTGCATTGATTTGATTCCGTTTCTGGCAATTTGATCAGATTAAGCGACTGGTTTTATTAACCAGTGAATTTATTAAGCGGCAGTTACTGTATTTAATTCAAATGTGTTTTATGTTTGTTATTTAGATTTATAATACGCCTTTAGCTTTTCGGTAAAATCGGTCAAAAATAGGTATTTTAAGGGATGACTATTATAAACCTATTTTCTAAATTATTGTCTTAGACTTATAGAAATTTGCATAGTATATAAATTGAAATATAACATATGTATGCAATTTAATATTAATAAATTTTCGTGAAAATTGTTAATTATATATTAAATATATACTACTTAATAAACATCAAAAATATTTGTAATAAATTTCTCGAAAGCTATCTGAATTGAATAAAATAAAATTTAGAATTTTTAATTTTTTTGAGTATTTTAAAAATATTTTTGGAAATCTAATTTCAATTTTTTTTTTTTTTTTTTTTTTTTTTTTCGATTTTAAATCATCATAACTTAAAAATATATTCTAGACATATTTATGTACTATTTTGTGAATTAGCTGAAGTTAATAAGAAAAAATATATATGTGTGTGTGTGTGTGTTTAAATTATAAATTTGCATTAGATTTCAGCTTTAATAGTAGCAACATTAATAGCATCAATAGTAGTGATATTAATAATGATAATGAAAAAAGAGTGCCCCCATAATAAAAAAAAAAGAATGTTTAGTATGTTATAATTTATAAGGAGGATGGTGGATGTTATAACACCATTCTCTTTTGTTTTATTGCTGTCTTGAAGCTATGAAAAATTCCATCAACATACATTTAAACTTAATATTATTAACTGCATTAAAATTTCTCTAAAACTGTTTAAATTAAGTAAAATAGGATTCAAAATTTATATATTTATTTATTTTGTAAATTTTTAAAATGTTCCCTGCAAATGAATTTTTATTCCCCCCCCCCCCCTTTTACGTTACATTATTATAATATAACAATATAGTCTAAACATATTTGGGTTTTACTTTGTGAATTCATAAATCAATTAATTTTTATAAAAATATTTTTATGGGTTAAAGCTCACTATTACCACTATTACTACTACTACAATATTACTTGAAAAAATGTTCTAGGTCGTATTGTGTAATTTATCAAAAAATCGATTATATTTATCTATCTGTTTATTTATTTATTTATTTTAATTTAATAATAACTTGCATTAATTGTATGACGGTTTAGGTTTTTCAGAGTATTTATAAAAGAATACAGTTCACGAGAGAACATTTTATATAGAAAAACATAATTGTGATAACAGTCAAATATTCAGAAGAATGATGATAATTAATCATTTTAAATATCTTAAAAGTGCAATAGTTCCAATAGTTTTCTCGCGAGAAAAGTCACGAATTTGCATTGCAATTAGAAACAATAGTAGGAGAATTTTGAAGTTTTTGGACTGATGAAGAAGGGGAACATTGGAAGCAAAGGACAAAAAATTCATAGGGAAGCATCATAAAACAAAAATTAATATTCTAAATTGCCACACTGAAACTTGAATCATGGACTAGGAATCGTATATGATTCTTAAAGAATTAGAAAGAAATTAAATTGAAGAAATAATAATTAAAGTATATTTCCTTAATCCAAGAATAAAAAAGAGAAAGAAAAAAGAAGAAACAGCAAAAGGTCTAAGTTGAGTACACTTTACTGTAAAAAGAAAAATAATAATAACAATAACACTGCGCTAAAAATAAATAAATAAATAAAATAAAATAAAATTCGAGCCCTGATATCATTCCTGCTGATTCTTATGTAAAATGACCTCCTGAATCCGAATATGACTCCCATTTTGCTCAATCATCCACCGTTTTCTCGGGACGCCACCCCTTTCCCTCAATTTTTATCACTGTTCGGTAATTTTATGGCCGTGAATTTGATTTGGAGAATGAAAAAGAATTATTTTAACACTTAAAAAGTAAACAAAATATATAATGTATAATACACAATAATAATGATTGTATAATAAATTATAATAAATGTAATTCATAATTTCAGTGGCAAATCCCGCCCCCCCCCCCCCCCGTAAATTTTCCCCTTGATGCAAATGTCCATGTTTTAGAATTATTCACTTCTGCAGCCCCTCTGAAGATATTTAACAGACAAATTAATCGCCCCCCCCCCCCCCAAGATCTATCTGGATGTATCATTTAAAAAAAAAAAAAACTTTACTAGATAACTTACTAGAACCTAATAAAGAATATATTACGTCAAAGGGTTGTTTGGAAAAAAAAAAAAAAGTTTGGCTAAAAATGGGTTAAAGAAAAAAATATATTTGTTAAATGCATTTTATTCTTACAATTTATATTTAGAAGTTTCTTCTTTTTTTTTTTTTTTTTTTTTTTTTTGTCCTTTTTTGATGATAACTGTTATCTTGTCAGAACATTCTTTTGCTAGAGGTCTAACTATATCTGACAAAACTAGTCTCTTGCATCTATGACAGCAATTGATAAAAATTACGCTGGCTGTAAAATCATGCTTAGACTTTTAACTGACTTTTTAATCTACTGGCCTACATGCATAAAAGAGCACAATTCATCCACCACCGAAAAAAAAAAAAAATCGTGAAATAAAATAAGAGAATCAACGAGCGACTCAAAAAAGAAAGAAAGAAAGAAATCCCCTGTTCTGTGACTACACTGCCTGACCTTGACATTAAACTTCTTCCACTATTAGATGAACGAACTCTAGAGAAGTTGTAGTTTCTAAAAGTATTTGACCTAGAAATACTTTTAGGTGCTCGTGAAAGATTTCCGATAAAAAAAAAAAAAAAAAAAAATGGAGTTCCAAAAATCAAATTAAATCTTGGAGACGTCGTCAAACAATTTTGGAAACGTCAATTAAAAATGTTCCATTTTATTTTATTTTAATTATCTTATTTTGTTATTGAGGTTGCCCTATAAAATAGTATTTGAAGTTGTTGATCAAATGTTAGACAAATTTAAAGAGAGAGAGAGAGAGAGAGAGAGTAGGGAAAAAAAAAAAAAAAAAAAAAAAGAAGGAATTAGAAAGATAATTTCATATAAATAACAATTAATTATGGCGGTCACTTTTAAAATTTTCATTCAGAAAAAAATGTATCATCATGCAATTTTTTTTTTCCTTTGGAAAAGAAAAAATATACACATACATATATATATATATAATTTGAATAATTTAATTCCTTTACAACACTCAGCAAATGAAAGATAGATGAAAATACCAACAATGAAATTTGAAATGAGATGTATTTTTACGTATAAAATTGTTGTCACGATGATAATTTAATTAAAATACACTGAGAAGTAAAAAGATGTTAAAGTACTTACGCAGAAGAAAAAACATACATAACACTTAAACCTAACGATAAGATAATTTGCAGAATTCATAAAACCAGTAAAAACAGGCAACAAATAATAGAAATTGAAAGAAATTAATCAAAAGAAACTGTTGAAAGAAAAGAGAATTCATGAAGTGAAAAATAGAGTTTTAAATGCTGAAATCCAGAAATGATCTCATCAGGAAACTCGCATCTCTGTCAGCAAAGCAAGATTTCTGATTGTTGTATAGCTATTTCAGCAATATACAACTATATTCTAAAAAATAAACTAAGTTTAGTATAGACAGAAATTTTGTTTGGAAAAATTTAATTTTACAAATTTTACAAATTTCTGAAATTTGTTTTTGCTATTGAAATCCCTCACGAAAGTTGTTTTCATTGATATTTTCTTTTTAATTTCTTAAATTTTTAATTTTTATTAATTTACTAGGTTTTATTTACTTATGTATATCAATTTAATTTAATTCCACTTATCACTTATTGTATTTAAAAGAAAAAAATAAAAATAATAATTACAAAGAGAATAAAAGATTAAATAGCTTTTGGATGCTTTTATTTTCCATATAAAAAAAAGAAAGGAGGTGAGAAGTAGAATTCACACACACACGCACAACACTCACATAAAGTATGTTATAAATATAGAAAATTTCTTTCAAAAATGCTTTTTTACTTTCTCTTACCTAGGGTCGAGAAAGTATTGTTTTAGGTTCAAATTATCGAACGTGAGTTTTTGTTATATTTATATGTTCTGAGGAACCCTGAATACGAAAATCATGTTTTTAGAGAATGGTCTTGTGTGTGTGTCTGTCTGTCTGTGTGTTTGTTATCAGCATATCTCAAGAACAAATAGTAGCAGAAATTCGGTATTCTAAATGTGTATCATATAGGGATGCTACAGTAAGCTTTTCGTTGAGATGAAGCAAATGGTTCGTGTACAGGGATACTCAAAAGTATTCAAATACATTACGTCTATGCGGGAAATTGCAGGTAAGTAGAGTTTAACATCTATAGACTGCACTAAACCAAATGAAATGAATATATATTTTTTGTAATAGAATAGTCAACTGGGAAAAAAAAATTTGTGTATGTAGGAGTCTTGCCTCCCCACCCTTGGGGGGGGGGAGTTCCCCCTCGAGGGGAGTAAATTTTCATGATGGATATCTTTCAAAAGAGCTCGCCAATACCTTTAAAACGAATGGTTGAACCATCGATCTGCGATAATTTAAAATAAAGTAACCGATTTTTTTCATTTTTAACATTTTTTTTTTTTTTTTTTTTTTTTTGTAAATGTAATATTGAAAATAAATTCTACTTTTTTTCGGATATTTAGTGTTATACTACTTCTCTAATATGGAAATCGTCTGCATTATCATAAAAGATAATTTGTTTAAATAATAGTTTTAATAAATTATTTGTTAATAACCGAATTAAATTCTATATAAATGTAGGTGCATTAATGAAACGCAGGGTTGAGGGGGGCGGTAACCGCCTCACACAGAACTAATTATCATATAAAACTCTTCCCAAGCCTAATTTGAATTGTTTAACATAGGTTTACATAGCAGTACTTGTTATCTTACCTCTTAATCTCCAACCTGTATTTATAGTATTAAATTTAAGGGTAAGAGAAAGTCGTGTTTTTTTTTTTTTTTTTTTTTTTTTTTTTTTTCAATAAAGCCTTAAAATATTATTTTAATGGTTATTTATTTATTTTGTTGTTCATATTATTTTTATTCTCAGTTTTGTTTCTGACGCTACATTAAAAATACTAAAATCTTATGGAAAAAAAAAATAATAATAATAATAATAGAATTTAATTAACTTTATTTACGACAGTAACCAATAAAGTACATGTAAAGATTTCGTAAATCAAATATATATATATATTAACCGTATACAAGAACTATACCTACATCTTTACTTTATTTTATTTTATTTTTATTTTTATTTATTTATTTATTTATTTATTTATTTTATTTTTTTTTTTTTTTTTGAACAATCACTGAAAAATGATTGATTTTTATTTATTTACTTATTTCTTCTTCTTCTTATTATTATTATTTTTAAATTATGATATATGTTAAGAAAAAAATCCTCAAATCAGGAAAATATCCTACGCTCAAAAACCTGTAAAGTTTAATATTTAAAATAAAATGTAAGGAAATATTAATTATTTTACTACAGTAATACAGGGTTGCTACACAAATCAGTAGAAAAAATTCCCTGAGTTTTCCCTGTCTCTTTTAGAAGTAAAATAGATGACATGCAATCATGCAGCATTAGAATCTAACATGTTTACGAGTCAATTGAGCATATTTAGGGTTTATTAGTTTTATTAACTTACTATAAATGGAGAAAAGAAAACCATAATTGATTCATTATAAAGCACTAAAATTTTAAAAAATATTTGATTATGAAAAAAATTTTCCAATGTTTTTCCAAAAAAATTAAAATTTCCTGAATTTTCCCTGTTTTTGCAATACATTTTGAAATTCCCTGAGTTTTCCCTGTTTTTTATTAGATTTTCAAATTCCCTGAGTTTTCCCTGTTTTTTATTAGATTTTTAAATTCCCTGAGTTTTCCAAGTTTTCCCTGTTTTCCAGGTACCGTAGCAACTCTGGTAAAGCATAATATTAATTGAAAAAATGAACAATGGGAACTTTTTAAAAATATTCTTAAACACAGATTAAGAAATTATTTTTAATTTCTTTGATTTTGCTTCATCACTAAAATTTTAAAAATAAAGAAAACTTATATTTTGATTTTTTTTTTTTTTTTCTTTTAACCTATCTTATTGTAAAACAATAATAATAAATATAATAAAAATAAAATAGTGTTATCACAAAATAAGATTCCCTTTAATTCATAAAATACTTACGAAAATTACGAATAGAATAACAATGCATCATTTTTCAAAGTTTGACATTGTCATCTTACAGTTTCCATAATGTTATTATTTAAAAGAATAATCATAAAACTGTATGAAATTTTTAAGTAATTACATATTTCAAATAACTAGTTTAAATGTAATGTTAAAGCAGTTTAAGGAAATTTTAACCATGAGGTTATTGTTATTACTTCAGTATTAGTTTATTAGATACAACATATTATATATTGGTAATAGATAATGACATTGGTTAGATAACACAGTTCTATAGCTAAAATTTTGATTTGACAGTTTTGGTTGATATTTATGTTTACTGGGGCGCTAAAACCGAAACTGAAGCCTTTTTTTTTCTATCACGTATAGGTTTTTGTCAATACAGGGTGTCTACAAACAAAGTTTCTTTTGCGAGTTTTCCACCAGTATAATTAGATTTTTTTTTTGTTGTTGTTGTTTGTTTCTTTGTTTCTTAGTTTAATTAATGTTGGACAAAAATTTATAAGTGATTGAGACAAACTGACTTCATTTTCGGTTTCAGCCAGCACATCAAAAAACATATATATATATATATATATATATGTGTGTGTGTGTGTGTGTGTGTGTGTATAATGGAAAATTATCAAATCAAATTTTGCCAACATTACCTGTGTAATTAAAATCTAGAAAGATCTAAATTTTAAAGCTAGAAAATCATATTTTCTATCTTTAACCGAATTTGAAAAATGTATTTCAGTATAATTGCCGAAACGTCAGTGGAGGCACTCTGTTGAGACTCAAAACGGTTTTGGGCTGTGTCTGTGTGTCTGTCTGTCTGTCTGTCTGTCTGTCTGTCACGCGATAGCGGCCACAAAAATAGCGCTATTGACTTGAAATTTGGTACACATGATCATGAGCACCACGAAATGAGCTGTATAGTTTTTGGTATGTATTCCATTTGTAGTTCGTATACAGGGACACGCCAAAGTTTTTCTTATTATTACGGCCTATGGGAGGAATTTGTATGTATCGCGGTAGCGGCCGCAAAAATAGCGCTATTGACTTGAAATTTGGTACACATGTTCATGAGCCCCACGAAATCAGCTGTATAGTTTTTGGTATGTATTCCCTTTGTAGTTCGTATACAGGGACACGCCAAAGTTTTTCTTATCATTACGGCCTATGGGAGGAATTTGTATGTATCGCGATAGCGGCCGCAAAAATAGCGCTAATGACTTGAAATTTGGTACACATGTTCATGAGCCCCACGAAATCAGCTGTATAGTTTTTGGTATGTATTCCATTTGTAGTTCATATACAGGGACACGCCAAAGTTTTTCTTATCATTACGGCCTATGGGAGGAATTTGTATGTATCGCGGTAGCGGCCGCAAAAATAGCGCTATTGACTTGAAATTTGGTACACATGTTCATGAGCCCCACGAAATCAGCTGTATAGTATTTGGTATGTATTCTATTTGTAGTTCGTATACAGAGACACGCCAAAATTTTTCTTATCATTACGGCCTATGGGAGGATTTTGTATGTATCGCGATAGCGGCCGAAAAAATAGCGCTATTGACTTGAAATTTGGTACACATGTTCATGAGCCCCACGAAATCAGCTGTATAGTTTTTGGTATGTATTCCATTTGTAGTTCGTATACAGGGACACGTCAGAGTTTTTCTTATCATTACGGCATATGGGAGGAATTTGTATGTATCGCGATAGCGGCCGCAAAAATAGTGCTATTGACTTGAAATTTGGTACACATGTTCATGAGCCCCATGAAATCAGCTGTATTGTTTTTGGTATGTATTCCATTTGTAGTTCGTATACCTGTCCGTCTGTCTGTCTGTCTGTCGTGCGATAGCGGCCGCAAATATCACTCTCTTAACTTAAAATTTGGTATACATGTTCATGATCCCCACGAAATTAGCTGTATAGTTTTGGGTGCGCATTCCATTTGTAGTTCGTGTACAGGGACACGCCAAAGTTTTTTGAAGTGAAAACTTCTTTAGGCGCGTTGAGCACTTTTGGGTGAACAAAAATCTTTAAACTCCCGTCATCGTCAGCTAACGCTTTCCATTTGAAGTGAAAACTTTTGGGTGAAAAAAAAATCATTGAATTCGCGTCATCGTCAGTAAACAATTTCCATCCTTGTATGATACAAATAATGTACCATACAATTAACTTGCTAATGTGAAGTGTTAGTAATTTTATAGTATATATTGTTTTAAAATCTGGTGCGGCTCTACACGACTTCTCTCATCTCCGAGCACTGTCTCTATTGCAGTTAGACCTCACAAAACCGTGAGAAAGCCCAAAGCTGCCTTTTTTCTCACGTTTTTACAATCTGGTGCGGCTCTACACGACTTATTTTATCTCCGGACACAATCTCTTAAAGATTGCAGCCGGAAACGTTGCAGTTAGACCTCACAAAACCGTGAGAAAGGCCAAAGCCGCAATTTTTCTCACGTTTTTACAATCTGGTGCGGCTCTACACGCCTTCTCTCATCTCCGGACACTGTCTCTATTGCAGTTAGACCACACAAAACAGTGAGAAAGGCCAAAGCCGCCATTTTTCTCACGTTTTTGCAATCGGGTGCGGCTCTACACGACTTCACTCATCACCGGACACAATCTCTTAAAGATTTCAGCCGGAAACGTTGCAGTTAGACTTCACAGAACCATGAGAAAGACCAAAGTCGCCATTTTTCTCACGTTTTTAATATCTGGTGCGGCTCTACACGACTTCTGTCATTTCTGGACACTGCCTTTTAAAGATTGCAGCCGAAAACGTTCCAGTTAGACCTCACAAAACCGTGATAAAGGCCAAAGCCGCCATTTCTCTCACGTTTTTACAATCTGGTGCGGCTCTACAGGACTTCTCTCATTTCCGGACACTGTCTCTATTCCAGTTAGACCTCATAAAACCGTGAGAAATGCCAAAGCCGCCATTTTTCTCACGTTTTTACAATCGGGTGCGGCTCTACACGACTTCACTCATCTCCGGACACAGTCTCTTAAAGATTGCAGCCAGAAACGTTGCAGTTAGACTTCACAGAACCATGAGAAAGACAAAAGCCGCCATTTTTCTCACGTTTTTAAAATCTGGTGCGGCTTTACACGACTTCTCTCATCTCCGGCCTCTGTCTCTTAAAGATTTCAGCCGGAAACGTTGTAGTTAGACCTCACAAAACAGTGAGAAAGACCAAAGCCGCCATTTCTCTCACGTTTTTACAATCTGGTGCGGCTTTACACGACTTCTCTCATCTCCGGCCACTGTCTCTTAAAGATTTCAGCCGGAAACGTTGCAGTTAGACCTCACAAAACCGTGAGAAAGGCCAAAGCCGCCATTTTTCTCGCGTTTTTACAATCGGGTGCGGCTCTACACAACTTCACTCATCTCCGGACACAGTCTCTTAAAGATTGCAGCCGGAAACGTTGCAGTTAGACTTCACAGAACCATGAGAAAGACCAAAGCCGCCATTTTTCTCACGTTTTTAAAATCTGGTGCGGCTCTACACGACTTCTCTCATTTCTGGACACTGTCTCTTAAAGATTGCAGCCGGAAACGTTCCAGTTAGACCTCACAAAACCGTGATAAAGGCCAAAGCCGCCATTTCTCTCACGTTTTTACAATCTGGTGCGGCTCTACACGACTTTTCTCATTTCCGGACACTGTCTCTATTCCAGTTAGACCTCACAAAACCGTGAGAAAGGCCTAAGCCGCCATTTTTCTCACGTTTTTACAATCTGGTGCGGCTTTACACGACTTCTCTCATCTCCGGCCACTGTCTCTTAAAGATTTCAGCCGGAAACGTTGCAGTTAGACCTCACAAAACCGTGAGAAAGGCCAAAGCCGCCATTTTTCTCAGGTTTTAACAATCTGGTGCGGCTCTACACGAATTCTCTCATCTCCGGACACTGTCTCTATTCCAGTTAGACCTCACAAAACAGTGCGAAAGGCCAAAGCCGCCATTTTTCTCACGTTTTTCCAATCTGGTGCGGCTCTACACGACTTCTCTCATCTCCGGACACTGTCTCTATTGCAGTTAGCGCATTAAATAAAATTGTAATATAATTTTTGTAGTAGTAGTTTATGTTAATGAATAAAAAAACACTTCATTTAAAAGTATTTACTACACAATAAAATATTTCCTGACGATTCAAGAAATACACACGTAATTGTTCACGTTTTCACTTCTGTCGGCACTCCCGAATGCAACTTTTTTTTTTTTTTTTTTATCATTACGGTCTATGGGAAGAATTTGTATGTACCGCAATAGCAGCCGCAAAAGTCCTTCGATTGAATTGCAAATTGGCGCACACGTTCCAGCTTTGCATAAACGTAAGTAGCTGTATAATTTTTATTGCTATATTGGTTAAAAAATGTGTATAGGGACACGCCAAAATTCTTAACATTACGGCATAAGGGGTGAATTTCTTTTAAACGCATTTTAATATCATTACTTTGCAATGAAGAAAATGAAACTAGCGTACGTGAGTAATATGCTTAAACTCATGTTGTTTGAAGAAAATATGTGCTCTTAAGCTTTCTAATTAATGTACAGGACCTTACAAAAGTGTTCTGATAATGTCACGTAGTCATGCGAACTATGTTAAATTTGGAACAATTATTAAATTTAAACGCAAAATAAGCTGAATAGTTTTTACTGGTGTATACAATGTTTATGGTTTGTTTACAGAGCCACAAGAAAGAATTTCGTAACATTAGAGCCTATGGACCAACTTTTATTTAAGCGCGCTCTTTAATTCGTTTATGCTGAATTGAACGTAATAAAATTAACATACATTATAAAGATGCTTAAAATCATGTTTACTCTTGAAAACAGTTATGTATAGTCTAAACAATTTATGAGACCACACAAAATAATTCCGAGTATATACTATAATCATCCAAATGATGTCAAATTAGTTTGAAAAATTAATGAGTTATATTTAATTAAATTTATTCTTATTATTGGCGTTTATAATGACTGTGGCTACTTTTTCGGGATACATAAAATAATTTCGTACTATTACGGTCTATAGTCAATATTTCTTAAAAGTTTATTTTAACATGGTTACACTCCATCAAATATAATGCAATTTTATTAGAATATTAAAAGCATGTTTTCCTGTTGATAATTGTGAGCATAGACTTAGAAATTAGTTTAAAGGTTACGCAAAATATTTCCGATATGCTATGTAATTTTTTTTTTGTATGAAAAATGATAGTTATGAAATTTGGTATTTATGAATTTCAGGGAAATAATACAAGACCGTCGTTTATTAAGAATACATATTGTTGCGTACTTGGGGGTCCGTAAGTTGTCCGAGAATGAAAGGCGAAACTTGCAAAAATTCAGTGATGTATTCACAGAAAGTTCCAGAAAAATACAGGTCTATAAACCAAGTATCAGCTTCAAATCAACCAGTAAACACAGCTTAAACAACAGCCGTTAACAGCAAAACAACAGTACAATCTGTTTAGCAATAACACATAAAGAAAGTCTCATCCAAAGAGACTCAAAGCAAAGCAAGCATTTGACGAAACTGACACAGATCTGACACTGACCGCCTTGGTGAAGAAATGCTCCTTTTATACTTTTCTATCGAACACAGACTGTTCTGGAAAATTCTCGTATCTCATAATGAGATTAGAGCTTCCATATTTGGTATATCCCTAATAAGGATTTTCTCGCCAAGGTCGCCAAAAAATAGCCAAGGAGGGAAATAGTCGCCAAATTTGGCGCCAAATCCATTTCTTCCCTTATAGCAGCTTTTTTAAGTGTTTTTAAGGGAAAATTAGGCGATTTTACGCTAAAACGACTAGAAATGCACAAAGTTAGCATTTTATTAACTTTACTAAACCTTTTGAAAGAATTTATACAAAAATAAATGCGATTATTTACAATTCTCTAACACTTTATAGGATATACAAATAGAGATACAGCGGGGGGTTGAGGGGGGCGGCAGCCCCCCTCAAGAATGTATCTGATTATGGAAACAAGTCGATAGAATCAATATATACAATTATATAATAAGGAATAAATAAAAATGACCTATTGAATAATGTCTGATGTAAATAGGACGTTGAGGCTCCTGATCTGCAGATCCACTAGTAGCAATTTTAACATTAACTACATTATTGCCGAAACGTCAGTGGAGGCCCTCTGTTGAGACTCAAAACGGTTTTGGGCTGTGTCTGTCTGTCGCGCGATAGCGGCCGCAAAAATAGCGCTATTGACTTGAAATTTGGTACACATGTCCATGAACCCCACGAAATCAGCTGTATAGTTTTTGGTATGTATTCCATTTATAGTGCGTATACAGGAACACGCCAAAGTTTTTCTTATCATTACGGCCTATGGGAGGAATTTGTATGTATCGCGATAGCGGCCACAAAAATCACGCTATTGACTTGCAATTTGGTACACGTGTTCATGTGTCCCACGAAATCAGCTGTATAGTTGTGAGTGTGTATTCCATTTGTAATTCGTGTACAGGGACACGCCAAAGTTTTTCTTATCATTACGGCCTATGGGAGGAATTTGTATGTACCGCGATAGCGGCCACAAAAATCACGCTATTGACTTGCAATTTGGTAAACATGTTCATGAGCCCAACGGAATCAGCTGTATAGTTTTGGGTGTGTATTTCATTTGTAGTTCGTGTACAGGGAGACGCCAAAGATTTTCTATCATTACGGCTTATGGGAAGAATCTGTATGTACCGCGATAGCCACCGCAGAAATCAAGCTATTTACTTCCAATTTTTACTGAAACTTCAGTGGAGGCCCTCTGTTGAGACTCAAAAGGATTTTGGGAACCGTCTGTCCGTCTCTCTGTCTGTCTGTCTGTCCTGCGATAGCGACCGCAAAAATCACGCTATTGACTTGAAATTTTGTACACATGTTCATGATCCCCACGAAATTAGCTGTATAGTTTTGGGTGTGCATTCCATTTCTTGTTCGTGTACAGGCACACGCCAAAGTTTTTCTTATCATTACGGCCTATGGGAGGATTTTGTATGTACCGCGATAGCGGCCACAAAAATCACGCTATTGACTTGCAATTTGGTAAACATGTTCATGAGCCCAACGGAATCAGCTGTATAGTTTTGGGTGTGTATTTCATTTGTAGTTCGTGTACAGGGAGACGCCAAAGATTTTCTATCATTACGGCCTATGGGAAGAATCTGTATGTACCGCGATAGCCACCGCAGAAATCAAGCTATTGACTTCCAATTTTTACTGAAACTTCAGTGGAGGCCCTCTGTTGAGACTCAAAAGGATTTTGGGAACCGTCTGTCCGTCTGTCTGTCTGTCTGTCTGTCGTGCGATAGCGACCGCAAAAATCACGCTATTGACTTGAAATTTTGTACACATGTTCATGATCCCCACGAAATTAGCTGTATAGTTTTGGGTGTGCTTTCCATTTGTTGTTCGTGTACAGGCACACGCCAAAGTTCTTTTTATCATTACGGCCTATGGGAAGAATTTGTATGTACCGCGATAGCAGCCCCCAAAATAACACTATTGACTTGCAATTTGGTACACATATTCATGAGCCCAACGGAATTAGCTGTATAGTGTTAGGTGTATATTCCATTTGCCGTTCGTGTACAGGGACACGCCAGAGATTTTCTTATCTTTAAGGTCTAGGGGAAGAATTTGTATGTACCGCAATAGCGGCCGCAAAAATCCTTCGATTGACCTGCAAATTGGCGCACACGTTCCAGCTTTGCATATAAGTAGCTGTATAATTTTTATTGCTATATTTTTTATAAGCTGTATAAAGGGACACGCCAAAATTCTTAACATTACTGCGTATGGGGTGAATTTCGTTTAAACGCATTTTAATATCATTACTTTGCAATGAAGAAAATGAAACTAGCGTACGTGAGTAAGATGCTTAAACTTATGTTGTTTAAAAAAAAATATGTGGTCTTAAGCTTTCTATTTAATGTACAGGGCCTTACAAAAGTGTTCTGACAATGTCACATAGTAATCCAAACGATGTTAATTTTGGAACAATTATTAATTTTAAACGCAAAATAAGCTGAATAGTTTTACTGGTGTATACAATGTTTATGGTTCGTTTACAAAGACACACGAAAGAATTTCGTAACATTAGAGCCTATGGGCAAATTTTTAATTTAAGCGCGCACTTTAATGCGTTTATACTGAAATGAACTTAATAAAGTTAACATACATTATATAGATGCTTAAAGTGATGTTTACTCTTAAAAAAGGTTATGTATAGACTAAATAATTTATGGGACCATACAAAATAATTCCGAGTATGTACTGTAATCATCTAAATGATGTCAAATCAATTTGAAAAATTAATGAGTTATAATAAATTAGATTTAATCTTATTATTGGCGTTTATAATGGCTGTGGCTACTTTTCAGGGATACATAAAAGAATTTCGTACTATTATGGTCTATAATCGGTATTTCTTAAAAGTTTCTTTTAACATGGTTACACCCCATCAAATATAATGAAATTTTACTAGAATTTTAAAAGCATGTTTTCCTGTTGAAAATTGTGGGCATAGAATAGAAAATTAGTTTAAAGGTTACGCAAAATATTTTCGATATGGTACGTTTTTTTTTTTTTTTTTTTTTTTTTGTATGAAATTTAGTAGTTAATACATATTGTTGCGTACTTGGAGGTTCGTAAGTTGTCCGAGAATGAAAGACGAAACTTGTGAAATTCAGTGATTTATTCACAGAAAATTCCAGAAAAATACAGGTCTATAAACCAAGTATCAGCTTCAATTCAACCATTAAACACAGCTTAAACAACAACCGCTAACAGCAAAAACAGTACAAACTGTTTAGCAATAACACATAAAGCAAGTCTCATCCAAAGAGGCTGAAAGCAAACAAAGCATTTGACGAAACTGACACAGATCTGAGACTGACCGCCTTGGCGAAAAAAATGCTCCTTTCATACTTTCCTATCGAACACAGACTGTTCTGGAAAATTCTCGTATCTCATCAGCCAATGAGTTTAGAGCTTCCATATTTGGTATATTCCTAATAAGGATTTTCTCGCCAAGGTCGCCAAAAAAATCGCCAAGGAGGGAAACTGTCGCCAAATTTGGCGCCAAATCCATTTCTTCCCTTATTGGAGCTTTTTAATGCGTTTTTAAGGGAAATTAGGCTATTTTAACGCTAAAACGACTAGAAATGCACAAAATTATCATTTTATTGACTTACTAAACCTCTTTGAAAGAATTTATACAAAAATAAATGCAATTATTTGCAATTCCGTAACACTTTATATGATATACAAATAGGTATACAAAGAGAGATATAGCGGGGGGTTGAGGGGGGCGGCAGCCCCCCTCAGGAATGTATCTGATTATTGTAATAAGTTGATCGAATCAATATAACTATTATATAATAAGGAATAAATAAAAATGACCTATTGAATAATGTCTGATGCAAATAGGACGTTGAGGCTCCTGATCTGCAGATCCACTAGTTATTTTATTGATCTCAGATTAGTTAAGATTAATGATGTATACAATTTAGGTTACATTTGGAAATAAAAATGCAGATAGTTACTAGAAATGAGTGCCATATATATATATATATATATATACCTTCGTGTGTGGGTCTTTCTAATGGGTCTTAGTCTGTATTTATGCAAGTTTCGGTGAAAACCACGGTAAATTCCGAGCGGCTAGGCTGACGAGCGCGACCTGTGATAGAAACTGGCCCTCTCGTCTACCGGTTTTGAGCGCAGAACGGCTCATTTATTTTTGGAAGTGTTTATTTATACTTTCTTTTATATTCAATAGAAACAAGTATTAGTTTTTATAAAAAAAAAAAAAAAAATCTACTTCAGATTTTTGATGGATTTACACGTTTTTAGATGTCTAGAACACGATTTGACCATTTTTAGAAAACGTCTGTCTGTGTGTCTGTCTGCATGTGTGTGTGGCAAAAATTTTTGGCAACTGTATCTCAAAAATTACTGCACAGAGTTTCACACAAATTGATTAGTTGCACCTTGACATAAACTAGTGCTTTGCAACTTTAGCAGAAAATCGTTTACCAGGTGGCATTGCGATCCCGTTTTTACGTAAATTTTTAACTTGGCGATGTAGAAGAAAATTTACGATAAATGTACATAATGAGAATTACTTTTAACGAACCTTTATAAAATTAATAATAATAATAATAACTTATAATAGTAATAATGTATTTCAAATAGTAAATATACTTATAATAGTAATAATATATTTCAAATAGTAATTATAATTTTAATTTAATAGTAATAATCGGCTAGGAAAAACTTTTGGATACGCAAGAGCAAAACTACCTCTCCGAGGGAAAGCAAATTTTCAATATGGGTATCTTAAAAAAAAGGAAAAAAGCTTTCCAATACTTTTAAAACGAATGGTTGAATTATTGATCTGTGATAATTTAAAACAAAGTTATCAATGTAACATTTAAAATGAAATAAAAAATACAAAACTTTAAAACTTTAAAAATACATTTTAATTAAAAACATTAAAACACAACATATTCTTTATCTCATTTTAAATGTTACATTGGTTTTAATATATTAATGACAATGAGCCGTATAAATTATATTTAATTTTATTAAAGTTATCAATTTTGACAAAAAAAAAAAAAAAAAAAAAAAAAGCGCTTATTTATGATATATTTAGAGCGAGTAAAAGAATCGTCTAAATTTATCGTGAAAAATAATTTTAATAAATTATCTGTACTTGGGTGAATTCGTATATAAAATAAAGAAAATGTTTTGTGATATGTAGTGCTGACTCTAGGCTAATTCGGCAGGATGCTCCACCCTGCGGCCCTTTTAAACGTAATTTAGCACCTGGTGGCATTTTTTTCAACTCATTTTAGCACCCGGAGGCCCTTTTAAAAACATTTTAGTACCAAATGGCCTTTTCAAACACTTTAAATGTTCAGAGGCCTTTTGTACTTTTCTTCCTGACTTGTCATCTTCTATCAATAGTTTTACAGCATTCCAGAAACAACAAATGCCTATAGCCCACATATATACACGCAAAATTAGTAATTTAGTTTTGTTTTGTCACGTACAAAAATCATAACCTAGAAGACCGCAAATTATGCAAATAATGCCATTTTTATTGAATTTCTCCCGTCGGCCCTTTTTTTCTAGAGTCAGCACTATGATGGTCACAACATACATTTTTTTTTATATATATATATGCAGTACCCGTCGCTTATTAAAATCACATTCGTTCTAAGGCAAAGCGATTTTATTAAGCGGGTGATTTTTTTTTATCCGGCAAAGGTTCTTAAACTCAAGAAAAGAGTATTACTTCCTTGAATTTAAAAAGAAATTTCAAAAGTTAACGATTGATGAGAGTAATAAATAGTATTGATTAATTTTCGACCGACAATTAATTAATTGTTCATTCAAAATAAATAACTTAAACACGTAATTCATACAAAATTAATAAACACATAGTGCATTCAAAATTAGTCAATATTTATACATTAATTAAATATTAGACATTTTCAAAAGTTTTTTTGCTTTTTAGTTATTTCAGAATGAGAGCTAAGAATTATCTTTCAATAATTAAAAATGAAAAAAAAATCACCAGTGAATCAAAGCAGTAACTTATTATTTCGATTTTTTAGAATACATTCCTGGAATTTATTAAGACAAGTGATGAAGTGAGTTTATTTTGTTATTATGCTGCAGGTGTAAAATTTTCGACAAAGAGAGAAAACGAGGGAGATTGTTGTGCTTTATTTTATTTTTATTGTAAAAAAAAAAAAAAAAAAAAAAAAATTAAGTGCATAAATACATATTTTTACTGATGAAGAGATTTTTTTAAATTTATTAACCGACGATGCTGATTTTATTAAACGGCGGTTTAAAAGTAGTTTGCATCGATTTGATTCCTGTCCTGACAATTTGATCGTATTAAGCGGCTAATTTTATTAACCAATGAATTTATTAAACGACAGGAACTGTATATATATATATATTTAAACAGTAGTATTTTCCTCTTACCTGCTTTTTCCATAACTGTGTTGTACCATTGTGTCATCGTTGTCACAACTTGAGCCATGATTAAACTGTAATTATTGAAGAAAGAATTTTTGAGAAAAAGCATGTTCAATATTTTAAAAAGCAAATGAAATTAATAACTTTAAATAAAACAGTTTCATAAAATTAAAATGTCACTCTTCTTTACCTTGAATTCTTTAAAAAAAAAAAAAAAAAAAAAAAAAAATTATCATACAACTAAATTAATCACAGAAAACTATTATAATTGTTATTACATTATTATTATGATTTAAAAAATAGTAATAATAATAATGGGAAAATGTATTTACACGGGGTAAAAAATAATGAAATATTTATGCGAAATTTACTCAAAGAATTTAAAAATAATTATATTTTAAAAAATAAATGAGTGAACATTAGCAGTTAAAATTTTATTAATCGTTTTTGTGCTTCTGATAATAAATAAATCAGTCTAAAAAATAAAAATGTTATAAAAAATAATAATAATTACAAAATACAAAAAAAATCAAAACTTAAATTTCTAAAACATCCGATACTCAAAAGTCAGACATAATTTTAAATTAACATTATATGGATTTTTTATCAAAAAGAAAATCTTACATAAATATTTTTCATCGAAAATTACATTATGTTTAAGACAGAATTTTAATAAAAATAATGGTTATGTGTAATTTATCTTTCTCTTTTTTTAATCATATTTTGTTTAAAAAATGAAATATTGATAATTTTGAAAAATATAAAAGCTTTTAAAAAGTGAATACTGTGACATCGTAGTTGATAGGACATATGACATCACAAATTGTAAAAGAAGAATAAATAAACAAGTAAACAAAACAAAATAAAATAAAATAAAATAAACAGCAGTATTCAGTACATGAAATATTTACACTGAAAAGGCATCTTATTACATATAAACATATTAGGATTAAAAATGTATTTTAAAGTAGTTTAATTCAGTAACAAAATTCTATTAGTTTGTAACTATACTTGAAAATCTGTTTAATACACGTCTTAAAATTAAAAAAAAAAAAAAAAAAAATGATTTTGATGACATTCTGGCAAAAGCAGAATTGAGTTTAGGACGAAGAACTATTCGTTTTTTTTTTTTTTTTTTTTAATTTATTCAATTATATTTTCGACAAATGTCCAACTATCGTAAAACTGGTATCGTAAAAATCCACAGATTGAGACTAATAGTCCTCAGTGCCAGGGATGAGATTAGCAAAAATGCAAAAAAGCTGAAACTGTACGCAAAGGCAAGACATTGAAATGAAATACTAGAATTCTGATGACAAAATCTATTATATTAGAGTAATAAATATTAATTTTAATCTTCAATGTATAAAAAAAAGAAAAAAAAAAAAGAACAAATGCTATGCAGATCAAAAACATAAAAAAGGCTGAAATCAGCTAAAAAAGCTGAAAAATCTCATCCCTGTAACAGTCCTAAAAAAAAAGATTTTTGAGGCACAATTTGTACTGATATTTTGTAATTTTATGGTTGAAAAATGTTCAGCTAATCTCAGACAATTATAGTGAGCGACCTTCCAACTGATTTCAAAGAATAAGTCGCGTAATTTTAATATTTGAATAAAAAACAAATATAAAATACCTTTTTTTTTTTTTTTTTATCGTGAATTTTCAAACGAATTTAACAAAAATTTAAAATTGACCATAAAGAGGAATAATGAGTTCACTAACCAAAAATCTCTTAATTAGGTTGAATGTTACAGATTATGTAGAAAAATAATAATTAATTAAATTCAAGAACGGCTTTGGCAGGTTTAATCAGTATTAACACTCAGCTATAATATTTTATATCATTCGTCGTTATGCGCCAGGTGGGTTTTGTAAAACTAGCTTCATAGTTATTAGCTTATTTCTGTATAACTTTCAAAAATGTGGTTTTTAACTTCTAAAAACGTACATTTACATAGAGATACATTAATAAATACAAAGCTTTGAATAAACACCATAAAACGCAAGAACTCGCAACAATTGTTACGGTTCGAAAGAAGACACGGCCCTTCGCCTGGCGAACAAAGTAAGAACGTGTGCTTTCTTTTGCAGCACTCGTGCCTGACGAAGGGTCGTGTCTTCTTTCGACCCGAAACAATTGTTGTGAGTTCTTGCATTTCATGGTGTTTATTCAAAGTTTTGTACTTATTACTTTTAAATGCCAATTCTGTGGCGCTTTTTTTTTTAATATATATAATACAGATACATTATCTAGTTGTAATTCTAGTTTAAGTGTATTTTAGAGAAAAAAATCATGAGCATTATTTTTATATGAGCAGAATAGAGCCCACCACTATCATCAAATCTCTAAATCTTATAAAAATATGAGAAATTATTATTATAACAATGTTACAAACAACCGCAGACAGTCAAGCAGGAATGGGTTGGTTTTTTTTTTTTTTTTTTTTTTTTTTTTTTACGTCGCCCTAGTGCTGCGCAAACAAACAGGCATGGGACCCCTTATGTCAGAATACCTTTATCCTTTCTTTGAAAAGCTTCATTTGTGTAAACCTTTTCTACAAGACCATATTCCTCATCCTCAATAATATTAGTTTACACATCACATGTATATTTAATTATAAAGGCATCAATATTATTACAGTAAAGCACCGTTTATACTTTATACGTCTTTCGTTTATACGTCTTTTACATTAATACGTCCTTTCAGTGAAGTCCCGTCTCTTTGTTTATACGCCTCGGTTTTTATCGGTTATACGTCTTCTCCACTTTCCTAAAATTTGCAAAATTTCTCTGTCATTATTTTCCAATCTAAATAACACGGATTTTTCCAAGAAAGCATCTTAAGTGGAGGAACACAGTAAAGATCAAAGAATACTGATCAAAGCGTCAATTGAAATCACAGTAGAATTTTTAATACTCATAGACAAGCAGCAAATCAGATAAACATTAAAGATTTTTAACGTTGTTAAATAACTATCTGTATGGACGTAAATATCGTATGCTCATTATTTAAGATACGCAATATATATAATTAATATTCAAAATGTTTTCATACAGTTCTTAAGAAATTTAATACAATACTCAATATATGATATATGTAATTAGTACCCAGTCATGCATTAATAGCATGCATTTTCTCACTTTTTGTAATAAATCTTTTTTACTATTATTATTATTATTATTATTAATTATTGTTCTAAAAAAGAGTATGATTTACTAACTTCAGAAACTTTATTAATTAGTATCATGTAAATTTTGCGTAAGTGTCATTAAATTTGTAGTAATCAAAGTGTTATTATTAAAATTTCGATTATACGTCGTTTCGTTTATACGTCCTTTTACGTCAGTCCCTTGAAAGACGTATAAAGGGTGCTTTACTGTAATATATTTTAGTAGGATTATTAATTAAGACACCAGTTTTTGTTTCCTACTGAAATATAGTAATTTCTTTAAATTTTATGATCATATTTTTCTGCAAGGGACTTTTTTTTTCTACGGCAGTATTGTTGTGCCTCCTAAATTCGGCTACAGAAATCAGGGATGCCGCCTATGCTTAGGCATGGCCTTCGAAATACATAAAGGTAACGGCTTAGGTCCCTGGTCAAGATAACTGGTATAATTGTAACAATATATCAACATATCATTTAAACAATGACATTCGAATCAAATGGTACACTTAGAAAAAATTCTCTAACTGACATCTAAAATCTAAGTTGTGGCTCTAGAAAAATAATTCCATGTCATCCTTATAAATTCTAATCCCCTTTGAAAGCGAGTTCTAGAAACCTCTATTAGAATTCTAGAGCCTTTGCCTATATTCTCGAGGACAAAGTTATTTAAAAATCTCTGCAAATAAATGCGAATACAAGAGGCAGGTTTCAGAAACTATAATCTTTGTTTATGATCCAATTCTAGAAAATCAAGCGAGAATTTCTCGCAATACAAAAGATTCAGAATATTGTTTCACCATCTAGAAATGTGTAGACTAGAAATTCTCGATCATTTCGTCTATTCAGTTTATTGATGTGCCTTATGCGCATAGCTCGGAAATCAATATTTCTAGTTAAGGGATTTAGAAAATGACCACTTATTCATTCTAGATGAAGGCGGTATATTTTTTTTTCTCGGTGTATCAAAATAAAAATTTTAAAAGTTGTTATATCACCATAAAATATTTTATAATCTCATGCTCCTTAGAAATATTATTTGAGAAACATACAAGTATTATATGAGAAAATTTTCGAAACCCTGAAATATTCTAATACATGCTTTTAAATTTATATTTTAAAATTACTACATTAAAATTCCTCATAATAATAAGTTTTTGAAACTGGACTCTTTAGTCACTTTTAAGCGTTGTATGACTACATTAATACACCCGGCAATGAATTTCAGTATTTCTACAGTGTACAAAAATATATTTACTTTATTCAATGAAATACATTAAAATAAAACTGAACAATGTTTAGAAAATGAAAACTTCTCTGTTTATGCATAACATGTTCGCGTTCAAGCTTAGTTTATTAAAGACATTATAATAAAGTATCCCATATATCTTTAAGCATAATTTAAAGTAGAAAAGAGTACTTAATGCGTAATTCGCTTATAACTAATAATTCTTAAAAGAATACTTTAACATCAAAGTGGAACATATATGTAAATTTAGTTGAAATAGTATTTCGCCATAATTAGCTTATATAAAAGAAGTTTTAAAAAATACATTAATACCAAAGGTGAAAATAATGCGTAAATAAAAGGAAATTCGTTAAAAAATCAACTAATTTTTAAAGTAATAAAAAGTTTAATCGTTAATTTCTTAGTTTTGGTTATTATTATTGTTGCTGCTACATATTATGCTGTTATTGCTGTTATTTTTATTTTGAAATCTAATAATTTAATCATTCCTAAGTTTTAAATATTTGATAAAATTTAAAAAGAATTAAAACTTCATAATAATAAATAGAAAAAAAATCTAGGTTAAAAAAAATAACTATCAAAATAATAATAATAATTTCATCCCCTAAATTCATACAATATATATATATATATATATATATATATATATATATATATTCAGATTATATTATTAATGTATGATATTATCAATAATAGATATTGCATTAAATTATTTGTACATTACGTATAGAAAAATAACTGCGTTATTTCTGCAAAAATCATCAATATAAGTATGAAAATTTGCTTGAATTTTAAATTACAATTTTAATATTCAAAATGGGAATTTGTTTTAGGTAAGCTATTACAAAAATACCTTGATTTAAATAAAGTTTTCTCTATAAAAACTAATTTTATTTTATTTTATTTTACTTATTTATTTTTTCTCATAAAATGCTATAGTTTAAGAGTAATTAATCTATAATATACCAAATGTAATATAAACCTTTGAATTACACATATATTGTATTTAATATAAAACTGCATATTTTTAAAAATAGAGTTTAACGTCGTGTCCCCCCCTCTCCCTTAAAAAAGAAAAGTTCTACTTTAGGTTAATTAAGCTGCGACGAATATCTTTTTGAAAATTTGTGCCAAGTTTCACAAATTTAGTAATGGCAATACTTCCATAGCAAGTAAGGCAAAAATGTTGAAACTTAACAAATTTCAAAAATACTGGTCGCATATAAAATAATCTACTATCGCAATACCTTTTTTTTTTTTTTTTTTTTTAATACTATGATATACTTATACATTTATGAGATTTAGTGTAAATTTTTAATCAGGCAATATTTTATATCTGAAACACCCACATTATTTCAACTGTCAAAAGCAATCAGATTATAAGCAGTATTACAAATCAGAATTCCCCCCCCCCCTTTTTTTATTAATTTAATACTTTTAATATTCATTTATTTATTTATTTTTCACAAATTCAGTTATTTAATGTCCATTAAGAATACAATTGAATTTGCCAAGTGCTATTAGAAGATGGAGTTAAAATTTAAAATGCATCAGAAAAGAAAAATCCCTTTCAATAGAAAAGAAATGGAGACGGGGGTGAGAGGGCCTAATTTTCAACGTGGCAAATGTTGCAAACGCCCGGACTACACTTATACGAAGGCCCCCAAAGCTATTGATATAAAAAGCATTCTACATTTATACAAAATTAATTTTGTGCACTTTATGATAGAAGGGGGGCTCTTATTTATAATTTCGCCCCGGGTTCCCACTTTTATAAGTCAGTCCCAGAAAGCAGAACCACATCAATGACATGGTTTTGCCCTCTTCTACAAAATAAATGAAAAAGAACTTTACATATAATTTTTTTTAAAAATCGTTTTTGCTTTTAAACTATCCTCGAAATTTATTATTACCCTTTTAATGGTGATTATTTGCTTTTTCTTATTTTTTATTTTCTTCTGTATGTATGTATAGAGAAAGTATTGGATTCGTGAAAATTTTCGATCTCCAGTTTTCGATGGTTTTACACGTTTTGGGATGTCCTGAACACGATTCGGCTGTTTTTTAAAAATGTCTGTCAGTCTGTGTGTGTGTGTGTCACAAATTTTGTGGACGCTGTATCTCAAAAAATGATGAACGAAATTTAACCAAACTTGGTATTTAGTTGGACCCTTACATAAACAGATGCTGATTAGATTTGGGGATTAATGGCTTAACAGGTTGCGCTGTGATCCCATTTTTTCTAAATTTTTAACATGGCAGTATAGGACAAAATTTCGTGTAAATGTACATAATGGGAGTTATTTTCAACGTGTGATTGTAAAATTAATATGAATTATTGATAATAGTGCTAGTAAACTAGGAAAAGTGTTTGTACATGTAGAAGCATCGCTTCCCCCCCCCCCCCGGGGCTGTAAGTTTTCAATAAGGGTATCTTTCGAAAGATCTCGTCAATACTTTTAAAGCGTATGGTTGAACTATAGATCTGTGATAATTTAAAACAGAGTTATCGATTTTTATTTTTTTTATTTATTTTTTTTTTTCTTTACAAAAATCGTATTTTTTACAAAAAATTGACTTTCTTTCGTCATTTAGCGATATAATTCTGTCAGATAAAATTCGTCTGCATTTATAATAGAAAATAATTTAATAAATAATTTGTACTGTATGAATTTTGTGTAAAGTTTTACAGAAGAAAGTCTTGTGATGGCCACATCATTCTAGTTTTTAAAATGTGATTGCAAAATTAATATGAATTATTAATAATGCTGGTAGTAAACTAGGAAAAAAATGTTAGAGCATGGGGGGCATCGCTCGCCCCCTTCGCGGGGAGTGGGGGGTGGTAGTGCCCCTTCCTTAAATTTGCCGTAAATTTTCAATATAGGTACCTTTTGAAAGATCTCGTCAATACCTTTAAAACGAATGGTTGAACCATATATCTGTAATAATTTAAAACAAAGCTATCGATTTTTTTTTTAATAAAAAAATTGACTTTCTTTCGTCATTTAGCGATATAATTCTGTCAGATAAAATTCGTCTACATTTATAATAGAAAATAATTTAATAAATAATTTGTACTGTATGAATTTTGTGTAAAATTTTACAGAAGAAAGTCTTGTGGTTGCCACATCATTCTAGTTTTTAAAATGTGATTGTAAAATTAATATGAATTAGTAATAATGCTAGCAGTAAACTAGGAAAAAAAGTTGGAGCATGGGGGGGGGGCATCGCTCGGCCCCTTCGCGGGAGGGGGAGGAGGTAGTTCCTCTTCCTTAAATTTTCCGTAAATTTTCAATATAGGTATCTTTTGAAAGATCTCGTCAATACCTTTAAAACGAATGGTTGAACCATATATCTGTAATAATTTAAAACAAAGCTATCGATTTTTTTTTTTCTTGGCAAAAAATTGACTTTTTTTTCGTCATTTAGCGATATAATTCTGTCAGATAAAATTCGTCTACATTTATAATAGAAAATAATTTAATAAATAATTTGTACTGTATGAATTTTGTGTAAAATTTTACAGAAGAAAGTCTTGTGGTGGCCACATCATTCTAGTTTTTAAAGTGTGATTGTAAAATTAATATGAATTATTAATAATGCTAGTGGTAAACTAGGAAAAAAGTTGGTGCATGGGGGGCATCGCTCGGCCCCTTCGCGGGAGGGGGGGGGGAGGTAGTGCCCCTTCCTTAAATTTTCCGTAAATTTTCAATATAGGTATCTTTTGAAAGACCTCGTCAATACCTTTAAAACGAAAGGTTGAACCATATATCTGTGATAATTTAAAACAAAGTTATCGACTTTTTTTTTAAACAAAAATCTTTTTTTTTTTTTTCTTTGGCAAAAAAATGACATTCTTTCGTCATTTAGTGATATAATTCTGTCAGATAAAATTCGTCTGCATATATATAATGGAAAATAATTTAATAAATAATTTGTATTGTATGAATTTTGTGTAAAATTATACAGATGAAAGTCTTGTGGTGGCCACATCATTCTAGTTTTTAAAGTGTGATTGTAAAATTAATATGAATTATTAATAATGCTAGTGGTAAACTAGGAAAAAAGTTGGTGCATGGGGGGCATCGCTCGCCACCTTCGCGTTGGGGGGGGGGGGGGAGGGGGAGGGAACCTTCCTTAAATTTTCAATATAGGTATCTTTTGAAAGATCTCGTCAATACCTTTAAAACGAATGTTTGAACCATAGATCTGTGATAATTTAAACCAAATTTATCTTTTTTTTTTTTTTTTTTTTTTTTTTTTTCTGATGTTGACACAAAATTGACTTTCTATCGGCATTTATTGTTATAATTCTGTCAGAAAAAAATCGTCTGTATTTATCATGGAAAATAATTTTCATAAATAATAACTTAATAAAAAATTTGTAATACATGAATTTGTGTAAAATTATATAGAAGAAAGTTTTGTAATGGCCACATAATGTTAGTTTTTTTTTTTTTTTTTTTTTTTTTTTTTTAAGATAAAAAATTTAAAAAAAAATATTTATTATAAAAAGTGGAAAAAAAATCATATCATTAATGCATGATTGTGAGTACTAATTATATATATCATATATTGAGTATTGTATTATATTTCTTAAGTATTATTAATTATATGTATTGCATATCTTTAATAATAAGCATTACACGAAACAAACTAAAAAAATAATTTTTTAAAATGTCACAACAGTTATAGCTATTTCCATGCTTCTTTCATTATCTTCCCCTAATTTTTATTATGCAATTTCCCCCCCCCCCTCTTTTAAATAATGAATATATATACATATTTACAAAATTTTATGCGTGAAAATCTTTAGTCGAAAATGTTATTGAAAGGTTTAAACTAAATAAGAAATTTTCTTTTTCCCTAAATTTCTCCAATTTTTCCCTGGGTTGACATTTATTCATTAAAAATAAAATAATAAGTAAATAAATTAAAAAAAAAAAAAAAAAAAAAAACTTATGAGATTTAATTTTGATTATTTTTTTACCGGGAAAATACTAATGAATTATTAAATTTTTAATTATGGAAAAATGCACTAATTGATATTTTTTTATGATAGAAAATAATGATTATAATAATATTTTTACTATTACTGTTACTATTATCATTATATTTTTAATTTATAATAAATTTTTGAAGGTACTAATAATTAAAAAAAATATTTAAGTTGATTTTTTTTCATATTTGAATAAGCGTTTTGAGTATTTTCTCTTTATTCCTATAAAATTTATTTATTTATTTATTTATTTTTTCAAATAATAATAATAATAATTTTTCAAACTACAAGTTATTTTAACGAAGATATCTATATTATTTTATCATAACATTTAAGTAACGAAATTTCTTTAATATAAAATAACACTTTAATATATATTCGCTTACATTATAATGAAATTTTAAAATGCATTTTAAAAATAAATGCTTCTGTTTAGATACAATGAAATTAATTTGTATAGAATTATTAATGTATAGAATACAGAATTATTACTGTATAGAAACTTATGTTCCTTTTAACAAGAATAATCAAGTTACATTTTTCAAAAATAAACAACTGCTTACAAATACACGTTAATTCGCTAATTTTTATATAATAATAACTTAAGAAAGAAATATATTTACTTACTTTATAATAAAAATCGGAAATCCTTTTATAAAAAAAACTAGAAGAATCTGTCCAATTATATGAAAAAACTGATACAGAAAAATACTCTTGTCTCAGTAAGAATTATGGTGATACAAAACTTAGAGCCAAACTAAATTTCTTACGGCTGACCATTGGGGAATACCTAAACTACAACTAAAACATCCTTCCGATCCCAAATCTAATGAATCGGAATTTCTCTTCGCGCGCGTTTTTAAACAGGACAACCTGTGACGTACAAGTATGTTTCACGGCAATAACACTTCTTCCCCCCCCCACCCCCTTTCCCACCCTTTTAGAACGTGACGTAGAATATCTCAGTTAGGGGAACGCGTTTCGGATCCACAGCATGTTACTGGAAAAAGGTATTTTGTCGCCTCAGGTAATGTTTGGTCTGATAACAGGGTTGCCAAACGGTTTACCTCTCAGGCGATTTATTTTTCGTGAGTCGCCAAAGAATATGAAAACGAACGTTCTCTCAACGTTAGTTTCGTTTTTCATATTTTTCATCAGTGTAGTTTTTCGTAATAATTTCATCTGAGGGATATGGGCAACTAAACTTAATCGCGATTAAGATGCGATCTTTTTTTTTTCTTAATTTTGCTAGAACATGTTTGATATATGGATATATTTCTTACAAGCCAATTTTAGCAATCATAAATAATTTTAATTTCTTTTTTTCTCTTCTCTGTACTTCCTTTTCTCTTCTCTGTACTTCCTTTTCTCTCTTCCTCCTTCTCTTTTTATCTGCATCCATTTACAATTAATGTTGTACTTAACAGGTCTTTTCTTGCATTGGAGGAAAAAAAAAATCTTTATAATTTATATACAGTAAAGCACCGTTTATACGTGTTTCAAGGGACTGGCGTAAAAGGACGTATAAATGAAAAGACGTATAATCGAAATTTCAATAACACTTTGATTACTACAAATTTAGTGACACTTAAGCTGAATTTATATAAAATTACTAATTAATAAAGTTTCTTAATTTTTTTAAGACTTTTTTTAAAGACAATAATTAATAAAAAAATAAAAAATAATAAAAAATAAAAGATTTATTATAAAACTAGTTGGCATAGGTGGACTCTGCTCAGTTCCCCATCATATTTATGTTATCATAAATTTCTAGTGCGAGACATATTATAATCATGTTAAAAGAAATGAATTTGACCAAAGCTTGATACAGTGACAGAATGAAATCCCCGCCTAATAGGCTATCCACTGTTCACTTCGATATATTTATCTTATTCTAATTTATTAATTTATTTTATCAGGGTCATTTTTGTTGTTTAGTTTTCATGCTACTATTTCCAATGCAATAATCCTCAAAATTCATATGAAAAATTTACAATTTCGCTATGCTGATAAAATCGTAAATTACGAATAATTTACGAAATTTTCCTATTAGAATATTTGTATTCAATCATGTTCAAACAAATATCATAAATGTAATTTTGAAGTTGTCTAATGTATTTATGATCCTCAAAATGGAAGTTTATGCTCAATTTAGCCTTATTCTGACATGTTAAGTAAATCGTAAATCCAAAATAACTTACGAATTTTTTAAATTGGAAAAATCATAGTCTATGATATTCATGCCAGTATCCAAAATAATATTTGAAAAGTGGTTTGACATCTTTGCGATGAAAATATCCCTCAAGATTGACGTTTATGTGAAATTTTGCTCTATTGTCGCATGTTAAGAAATTCGTAAGTTTCCAATAACTTACGAAATTTTTATATTGGAAAATTCATAGTCATTAATATTCATGACAGTGTTCTAAATAATATTTCAAAAGTAGTCTGACATCATTACGATGAAAATATCTCTCAAAATTGACGTTTATGTGAAATTTTGCCCTATACAGCCATGTTAAGAAATTCGTAAATTTCCAATAACTTGCGGAATTTTCAAAGTACCATATTTATAGTAAATGGTGTTCATTCCGGCATCAAAACTGATATTTTAAAACTAGTCCGACATTTTTACAGTAAAAAGTTTCCATTTAATGCACGTTTAAGTGGATTTTTGTCCTATTCTTCCATGTTAAGAAAATCGTAAATTTCTAATAACTTACGAAGTTTTTTAATTCGAATGTTGCAAATGAATAGGGTTCTTGCCAGTATCGAAAGTAATATTTTAAAACTGATTTGACCTCTTTGCGATCATTTGTTCGTGAGATATCGTGTAAACAGTCTAACAAACTGACAAACTAACACACTAACGGACTGACACACTAACAGACACCCTACAGACAGACACCATACAAATTTTGTCATTTTCTGAATCCTCACACCTGAAAACGTATTAAAAAGTCAAAAAACCGAGGTCGAAAATTTTCACGATTACCTAAGTTTCCCATACCTATAGTATGATGGGGAACTAAAATGAGACATATCATATTATTAATGCATGACTTTGACTCTGTACTAATTACATATATTGAGTATTATGTTACATTTCTTAAGAAGTATACGAACACATTTTGAATATTAATTATATACCCAAGCAGCGCCAAAACATTCTCTAAACGTTAAAAAATAGTTGTGAGAGAACGTTCTAAAAACGTTTCAATTGTACGTTTCGATAACGTCTATCTGTCCATCTTGAAGACGTGATATTGTGCTGTCCAAAGAACGTTCAGTACACGTGTAACGTGCACCGTCAGTTCTACTGGAACGTTCTAAAAACGTTTTATATGTACGTTCTCATAACGTTTTTAAAAACGTGTTTTGTACGCTGTATAATAGTGTTAATTTAGTGTATGGTGGACGTTATAAATATTTTTTACTTTCTTCTATATGTAATATAGAGAAAGTATTGGATTCGCGAAAATTTTCGACCTCCGTTTTTTGACGGATCTACACGTTTTGGGATGTCCTGAACACGAATTGATAGTTTTTTAAAAATGTCTGTCTGTGTGTCTGTGTGTCTGTCTGTGGTTTCGTGTTTTCACCTTATCTCACGAACCAATGAATGAAATTCAACCAAACTTAGTATATAGTTAGACCCTGGCGGAGCATTGTGCTGATTAGATTTGGGGATCAATAGCCCAGCAGGTGGCGCTGTGATCGCATTTTATGTAAATTTTTAACATGGCAGTATAGGACAAATTTTCGTATTTTTCACCGTATCTCACGAACCAATGAATGAAATTCAACCAAACTTGGTATATAGTTGGAACCTGACAGGGCATGGGGCTGATTAGATTTGGGGATCAATCGTCCAGCAGGTGGCGCTGTGATCGCAAAATTTCGTATTTTTCACCGTATCTCACGAACCGATGAATGAAATTGAACCAAACTTGGTATATAGTTGGACCCTGACATGGAATGGTGCTGATTAGATTTTGGGATCAATCGTCCAGCAGATGGCGCTGTGATCGCATTTTATGTAAACTTTTAACATGGCAGTATAGGACAAAATTTCGTATAAATGTACATAATGAGCGTTATTTTAAACTTGTGATTGTAAAATTAATATGAATTATTGATAATAGTAGTAGTTAACTACGAAAAAAATTTTGTGCATGTGGAGGCACCGGTTCCCCCCCTGGGGGGGAAGTACCCCCCGGGGTGGTAAATTTTCAAGATGGGTATCTTTCGAAAGATCTCGTCAATACCTTTAAAACGAATGGTTGAACTATAAATCTGTGATAATTTAAAATAAAGTTATCGATTTTTTTAAATTTTAACAAAAAAAAAATTAATATTGTTACTGGTTGAATATGTATTACTTTTAACAAAAAAAGAACTTAGAAAAAAAATCGTATTTTTTTTTTTTTTTTTTTTTTTTTTTTAATATTGTTACTGATTGGATATGTATATAGGAAAATATAGAAGAAAGTCTTGTGGAAAGTATCTTCAGAACAAATAATTTTTTAAAACTATTATTTTTTTTTAATTATCTATCATGATGAATGCTGACGATTTTCATCTTAGAGAAAACTAACACTAAATATCCAAAGAAAGACAGTTTTATTGTCTATAATCAAAATTTTTTAGTATTCACAACATATTTTCACAAATTCACAAATTTCACAGCATACTAGTTTATAAATTACTACGTTATAATATTTCGCATATACATGCATTGAAATATAACAGTATCAAGTATATTAAAATTTCTCGGAAACTATTTAAATTTAAAAAATAAAGTTCAAAGTTTTTCACTTTAAGAAAATGTTTAAAATCCTTCCTGATAAATTAATTTATTTTTTCCTTCTATTTTACATCATGAAATTGTAAAATAAATTCTATTTGGTTATTACTTAAGGAATTTATTGATAAGCTTTTTTTTTTTTTTTTTTTTTTTTTTTTTTTTTTTTTATGTATATTTTATATTTTATGCTAAAAATTTACAATAAATTCCAATTTTCAATATAAAACTTCTTTTAAAAAATTAACTTATGTTGAAAATTGGTACTTGTTGTAAATTTAAACATTAGAGCATAAAATTTATATTAAAAAAAATTACTTATCAATGAATCCATTCAGAAATACCTTAATGGAATTTTCTCTTAGAATTTAAAAATGTAAAATAGAAGAAAGTAATTAAATTATTCATCAGGAAGCATTTTAAACATTTCCATAAAATTTAAATTATTGAATTTTGCTTTATAAATTTGAGAAGTTTCCGAGAAATTTTAATGTTATTGATATTGTTATACTTCAATGAATATATATGCGAAATATCATAACTAACACAAAAATAATTTGTTAAGCATTAAAAACACTTTTTTTTAAATTAGTGGCTTAAGAGTTATAAAATTTTGCATGTGTTTTGAAATAACGATATCAAGCATATTAAAATTTCTCGGAAACTATTTAAGTTAAGAAATTAAAATTCTAGAAAAATGTTTAAAAAGCTTCTTGATGTTTAATTTTTTTCCTCTTTCATTTTACATCATTAAATTTTGTTTAGAATATAATGTTAAAATTTAATTATGTGAAATGGATGAAAAAAATTAAAAATTATTTATCAGGATGCATATTTAACATTTATAATAATAAGAAAGCACCACAGAACTGGTGTTATAAAGTGATAATTACAAAACTTTGAATAAACACCATGAAATGCAATACACTCGCAACAATTGTTTCAGGTCAAAAGAACACATGAACCTTCGTCAGGCGAACAAAGTAGGCACGAGTGCTGCAATCAAAGCGGCAACGTCCGAAACAATTGTTTCGTGTTTAATGCATTTTATGGTGTTTATTCAAAGTTTTGCAATTAATATTTAACATTTTCCTAAAATGTAAATATTTGAATTTAGCCGTCTAAATTTAAATAGCTTCTGAGAAATTTTAATATACTTGATATTTTTATATTTCAAAACATATGTATACCAAATTTTATAACTCAAACACAGTAATTTACAAAAAGATTTAATAATAATTATAAGGTAAACGTACCAGTAGTGAACCCTGTATCAGTAGCGGACAGTTTTAATTTTAAACTCGGAAAATAAGCTACCTAAAAATTCTGAAGATTCGAGCAATGTTCAGGAAGGGAGTGATAGTCCTTTACTGTTAAACCCTTTAACAAAAAATAATTCCGGCCATTAGTTTTAAAATAATGTTAGTTTAAGTAAAAACATTTGCACTTTTTGTGATTTTGCCGTTTTCTTCTTATTATTTTGAATAAGGAAATGAAATTTTATTTGTTCGCTCTCTGCTTATTTTTAACTGATTTCCGCAACCTTTTGCTTTCATATGACTAAAATAAGTATGCAGAATTCATTTATTGTGATATTTTTTAAATATTGTATTAACACATAGTATTTTTATGGGTGTCCACTACTGGTGCCAAAAAATGTCATCAGGACCAATAGTGGACAGCCGTGTCCACTACTGGCTCATGAGACTTTTAATACCAGATCCAGTAGTGGACACAATTCTGTAATCTAGCAATTTTAGAGTTGAATTTTAAAGCAAAAATTCAAAGGAGTCCACTACTGGAACAAAAAATCTGGAGTGACTCCACTCGACTTTCCGAACATTGAGTAACTAACAATTTTGTAGATAAAATAAAGAAAGAGGAATTGCTAAACAAACAAAAGAGAGAAAACGATAATAGAGTGTTTTTTTCTCCATATATCACACGAGGTTTTATTTAACGCTACTGAACTTTGAGCCCTTAGATCATAATGATAAAGAATTTTTCGTTTTGTCCCTGTAAAAATCTATAGATGCTAGATTCACCAAAATGCTTATAGTTAGTGCAACAGTGATTTATAATATTCATACAAATTTTCAGCTCAATTGAATAAGGCGTTTAGATGCTATCGCACTTTTAAAAATTTGGTCTCATAGGCCATAATGATAAAGAATTTTTCTTTGTGTCCCTGTAAAAAAACTGTAGTGCTAGATTCACCAAAATCTATACAGTTGGTGCAAATGCGACCTATAACATGTGTACAATTTTTTTGCTCAGATTAATAAGGCGTTTAGACGCTATCACACTTTTAAAAATTTGGCCCCATTGGCCTTAATGATAAAGAATTTTTCTTTGTGTCCCTGTAAAAAAACTATAAGTGCTAGATTCTCCAAAATCTATACAGATTGAGTATCTGTGACCTATAATATGGGTATAAAATTTTTGCTCAATTGAATAAGGCGTTTAGATGATATCGCACTTTTAAGATTTTGGTCCCATAGGCCATAATGATAAAGAATTTTTCTTTGTGTCCCTGTAAAAAAAACTATAAGTGCTAGATTCACCAAAATCTATAGGGTTCGTACTATGGTGACTTACAATATACGTACCAACTTTCAGGTTAATCGAACAAAGCCTTTAGACGCTAGCGTGTTCACAAACATACACACATATACACATACACACATACACACATACACACACACATACATACATACATCATCGTAAAAATAGTGAAAACGGACTCAGGGGACCTCAAAACGTATAGAAACATCAAAATCTCGAATTCGGATTTTTGACATGATTACAATACTTTCCTCACTATAGTGTTCGGAAAGTAAAAAGGGTCCACTACTGGGTCTTTAGTGTGTCCACTACTGGCTCATTTTAAGCTCTTCAGATATTTTATTTTTTACATATGTAAATGCTACAATTAGCAATTTTCGTAATACAGTCGTGTTAAGAAAGAGTTAGTAAAGGTCTAAAATATTAATTATTTTTTGAAACTGGAGCCGGAAAATGTCCTTAAAGTGTCCACTACTGGTGCATTTACCTTATATATATATATACATATATAAAATATATTAAAATTATTATGCTCTAAAATTTTTTTTTTTTTCCCTTATTAGGCATTAATTTCTCGTCGACACTAAATCGTGCAGGACAGTTGATCAAACATTTCTTATCTCGACCGTTGATGTTGGAACTAAGAAATAAAGTAACTTAAAACTCAGTGATGCCAGAAGGTCGAAAATTATTTCCCCAAACAGGTGTTCAAATTTCCCCAAATCAGGGGTTTTTTTTCGAAAAAATCCCTAACTTGATTTCTACTAAAAAGGGAAAATAAAAAATTTTTCAAAAAAAAAAAAAAAAAAAAAAAAAAAAAAAAAAAGCAGATTTTTCTATGATTTAAACTTAGATTTTTCCCCAAATGAAGGCAATTTTTGAAAAAAAATCCCCAATTAACCATAAAGCTATTGAAAGTCTCTAGTCGTAGGGATAAATCATTACGTTGCCAACATTGACAGAAATTTGAAGAACTCCCCAGATTTGTCCCCAAAAATTTTAGAATTCCCCAAAAAAGTCCCCACAAACATTTGGTCCCCAAAATTGTCCCCAGAATCCTCAAAAATTCCCCAAAATGGGGACAAAATCCCCAATCTGGCATCACTGTTAAAACTGTGCGGTGATTATCTCTGATATGCTTCGTTTTGGCTTTTGGCGTTTGAATTTGTACAGTTAGCGAGAATTAAATGTAATCCGGATGTTATTACAAAAACATCTGCCTCTTACATCTACAACATTCATCTTTCAAACTTAAACTTTTTTCTATCTAGCTAAAAATGCTTAATAATTTTCGATAAAAAAATATATAGTCAATATTTTAAGAAAAATTATAACTGCATTAAAGAATTATTTAGACTTTTGTAAAGTATTTTAAAAACTTAGGAGATTACTATCATATTTTTCAATTTTAAAATACTGAATTAAACGGAAAAGCATATTTTGTTTTGTGTATATAAATACTAAAAAAAAAATTTTTTGAAATACCATACACTTTTATTTATTTTTTTTCCCCATAGACATAAAAAAAAAAAAAAAAAAAAAAAAAACAAGGATGCATTTAAATTTTTGTCTTTGGGTCTAAACGGGAGGCGGTAAAAATGGCACTGAAAAAAATGGCAACGGTAAAAATGGCACCTGCGATTTGCGTAACATATACTACAATGAAATATGATCGCATTATTGCTAAAAATTAGGAAGTATTTTGAACTTAGTTTGACTGTCGTGATATGTTTGGCCATCCTATATAAATATCTGTATTATGAATAAAAAGTAGTGAATTTTTTACTTTTTATAGAAATATTATAGATATATTTTATAGAAAGTACTGATTTTAAGTGTCGTACTTCCTCCTTTTAAGGCGCTCCTGATAACGGAAGACGCACCCCTCATGCCTTAAAAATCCGGTTAGTTCCACTACCGGGGCTCGGAATTTCCGAGTGGCACACGACAACAACAGCAACACTGATTTTAAGTAAAATTTTAGAAGGGAAAAAAAAAAAAAAGGAAGAAGAAGGAAAGACTTTGATTTTATTGACCAAATCATTTTATAAAGTTTCAGATTTATTTTATTTTATTTTATTTATTTTATATTTCTACTTTTATATGTAATATAGAGAAAGTATGGAAAATATTGGGGGGAAGTACCCCCCCCCCGGGAGGGCAGGGGGTAAATTTTCATGATGAGTATCTTTCCAAAGGTCTCGTCAATACCTTTAAAACAAATGGTTGAACTATAAATATATGATAATTTAAAACCAAATTATCGATTTTTTTTTTTTTTTACTTTTAACGAAAAAAAACTTAATTTAAAAAAAAAAAATCTGGAGTGAGTCCACTCGACTTTCCGAACATTGAATAATTAACAGTTTTGTAGATAAAGTAAAGAAAAAGGAGTTGTTGAACAAACAAAAGAGATAAAACCATGAAAAGTGTTTGAGTATTTTTCTCCATATATTACGCAAAGTTAAAAGTTAACGCTACTGAACTTTGAGCCCATAGATCATAATGATAAAGAATTTTCGTTGTGTCCCTGTAAAAAACCTATAAATGCTAGATTCACCAAAATTCTTATAGTTAGAGCAACAGTGGTTTATAATATTCATATAAATTTTCAGCTCAATTGAATAAGGCGTTTAGATGCTATCGCACTTTTAACTAGTGTGTTGTGGCCACCATAAGACTTTCTTCTATATTTTCCTATACAAATTCACTCAGTAAAAATAATTTATTAAAATTATTATTTAAAAAAATTATCTCCCATTTCCATATTAGAGAAGTAGTATAACACTAAATATCCAAAAAAAGTCAATTTTATTGTCAATATTACATTTAAGAAAAAATATATATATATATATTAATAGCTAAAATTTATGATTAAATCTTATTACGATATCTATTATTTATATATATATATATATATATATATATATATATATATATATATATATATATTGTTAAAAATGAAAAAAAATCGATAACTTCTTTTTAAATTATCGCAGATCTATGGTTCAACCATTCGTTTTAAAGGTACTGGCGAGCTCTTTTGAAAGATACCCATCATGCAAATTTACTCCCCTCGAGGGGGGAATTCCCCCCCAGGGGGCGGTGAGAAGGCGAGGCTCCTACACATACAAAAAAATTTTCCCAGGTGACTATCTCTATTATAAATAATTCTGGTAAATTTAATAATGATTATTAAAAAATAATTCTCTTTATGTACATTTATACAAAATTCTGTACTTTAGGTACCACCATGTTAAAAATTTAGAAAAAGCGGGATGGCAACGCAACCTGTGAGACAATTTTTACCAAAAGTTGTTAGGCACTAATTTATGTCTAGGTGCAACTACATACCAATTTGTATGAAATTCTGTGAAGTAGTTCCTGAGATACAGTTGCCACAAAAGTTTGTCACACACACAGAGACTGACAGACAAACAGACAGACATTTTCTAAAAATGGTCAAATCGTGTTCTACAGCTCTCAAAACGTTTAAATCCATCAAAAACCCGAGGTCGAAAATTTTTACGAATTCAATACTTTCTTGTATTGAATATAGAAGAAAGTAAAAATTTGCACTTTAAAGAATTTGAGTCCATAAGGCATAATGATAAAGAATTTTTCTTTGTGTCCCTGTAAAAAAAAACTGTAAGTGCTAAATTCTCCAAACTCTATACAGATTGAGTAACTGTGACCTATAATATCTGTATAAATTTTTTGCTTAATTGAATAAGGCGTTTAGATGATATCGCACTTTTAAGATTTTGGCCCCATAGGCCATAATGATAAAGAATTCTTCTTTGTGTCCCTGTAAAAAAACTATATGTGCTCTGCTAGATTCACCAAAATCTATAGGGTTCGTACTATGGTGACTTACAATATACGCTCCAACTTTCAGCTTATTCGAACAAAGCGTTTAGACGCTAGCGTGTTCACTCACAGACATACACACACACATACATACACACACACATACACACAAACATACATACATCATCGTAAAAATAGTGAAAACGGACTCAGGGGACCTCAAAAAGTATAGAAACATCAAAATCTCAAATTCGGATTTTTGACATGATTACAATACTTTCTTCACTATAGTGTTCGGAAAGTAAAAATCGTTTTTTTTTTTTTTTTTTTTTTTTTTTACTGAGTGAATTTGTATAGGAAAATATAGAAGAAATTGTTGTGGTGGCTACAACATACTAGTTTACATAAATATTACTAAACGATATAAATTACTCTGTTAAAAATAAAAAATAAAATAATGGAAAGAACTGAACAAGTGAATGATCCGATTAAATACCATTTAGTGAGGGAAAAAGAAAAAGAAAAAAAAAAAAAAAAACACTGAAAAACAAAAATTTTTACATTGAAAAAAGATATTTATGTACAGTCTATAAATATATGGGTAAAATCTTCCTAAAAACAAAAAGAAGTGCTGGGTTTTAGTCAAGGTTGCCCTCGTTGGAATAACCATTTGAAGTTTTCCGTGAACTTTCCCAATGCTCGCGTGAATACGCATTAGAAACTTTTAGAAAGACTCCCCACCTGTACCTAAGATCCTTGTCCTTGTGTAATTGAATGGCCAACACCACCCTAAAAAACAAAGACTATATTTATAATGAAAGAATTATGATAATGGTGATAACTTTTTAGAGTTATGCTAACCCTGTTTCAGAGTCATAATGTTATGCCTCTGCTTAAACTATGTTTTGTGCAAATAAGTAAAAAAAGAAAAAAAAAAAGAAGAAGAAGAAGAAGGCGGAGAAAAAAGAATATTCGCTAATCCCAAACCAACTTCATAAATTTTCGAGTTTATGTATTTATTTTATTTATTTATTTTTTAATACAGGTTCCAAAACAAATAAAGAAAAAAATAATAATAAGCCATACCAATAAAATGTTAAAATTTTATATAAAACACTCACGAAAATTTCGAATATATTCATTGTTAAAAAAAAAAAAATGGTGAGAGAGAAGGTGGGCTAATTGTATTCGTATTGCAAAAAAATGTTTAACAACTATCTCCAAAAGTACACGAATTTCCAAACTATATCCTTCGAATACAAAAATATCTACAGATAGGCTTTTTTTTGTACTTATTCTAGGAAAACCTGACTTTTAATCTTCCATGAGATAATAATAGAATAGTGAAGGTGAAAACTATCCAAGGTCGAGAACCGACCTGAAAAGAAGACAGGTAAACAGAGGAAGGGGTAATCTCTATGCTGTACTGAAATAAACAAACTACCAGCTGTGTTAAAGGGAATGTTCTGGAATTTTGGGGAGCCCCTTTCTTTAAAGGTCATCATTTTCATTTTTTACATCCCTGACCTTGATGACCAGAAAAATTCATTTTTTAAGCTATTGATGTGGGTCACGTACTGGGAATTTGCGAATTTGTTGGCTAAAAATCTCTTATGCCGTGTAATTTTTTTTTTTTTTTTTTAATGAAAAATAATGATGAATTGATTTTCACGAATTTCCGTAGAAACTTAAATAAACAAATAAATAAAATTCATCACATTTTCTATCTAATAAATATATATAAAAAGACCACTTTAAAACACGTATAAAAATTTATTAAAATTTGCTCACAAAGCTTTTCGCTACAATTTTGTTTAAAATTCTTCTACAAGAACTTATGCCATGTGGTCCTGGTGTGACCCTACTGAAACTGAACCTTATTCTCTGAATTCATGTAACTGCGCTGCAAGTATTATCGGAAAACTCCAGTCTTCTTTTTCAACTGTATACATCTTCTATAAGATTTGGACGAATGTAGGAAAAAATGGCACCGGTAAAAATGGCACCTGCGATTTGCGAAGCATATGCTAAAATGAAAATTGATCGCATTATTGAGAAAAATTAGGAGATAGAGTTTTGTTTGGTCAACATGATATATGTAGCCTTCAGAAACATTTATCTAAGTAATGAAATGCTAAGTTAGCCCAATATTCGATTCGAGCTAACAACCAGCTAAAAAAAAAAAGAATCTTAAGAAAAGAAAAATTAATTTATAAAATAAGAAAATTTCTTTTAAAAAGTGCATTACAGAAAAACTCAATTTTAATTTATTGAATTATATTTTTCCAATATTTATGTAAAAATAAATAATAATAATAATAATAATTACAATAATAATACTGTACAATCGAAAGAAAAAAAAGGCGTTGCATAACGAATATTAGTGTTTGGTAGGACAAAGAAATATTTTGTCATGACATTGACATGATTTTGTCATGACATGTCATGACATTGTCATGACATTGGTATTTTCGGTTGGGACATTGTCATACTTCAAATAAAATAACAGATAGGTTTACATGGTTAACTATAAAAGACAGAAAAGGCGGGCATATACGAAATAAAGTATCCTGTCAGGTATCGTACAGCTTTTCCTCATACAGCTTTTCCTAAGTTTAAAATATCATTTAAGTACAGGAGCACACGTCAATTGTGCTTACGTTAATCCCCCATTGTTAAAAATACATCAATTGCGCTCGCAAGAAAAATTACAGATAACGTTCATTGGGATCCCGGAAAAAAGGGCACTGGAAAAAAGGGCACGGAAAAAAGGGCACCGGTAAAAAGGGCACCCGGAAAAAAGGGCACTTTTCAAATCGCAAATCGCAAAATAATAAAAATCAATTAATGAATTTAAAAAATGACTTTCAAAATATATTTTTAGAAATTTCAATTGATTTGGTACAACATTCATTTAGTATATATCTCGGGGAAGAGGGGGAGGGGGGCTGGAGCAGATCGAAAGAAAATAATTGTTTTTACAAAAACTCTTACCGATTTTAATGAAACTTTGTATAATCACGTACAATTTGTGAAAAAAAATGACAGTAAGTGTCAGGCAAACTTTGGGGGGGGGGGGGGAGACAGAGGAAAATAAAATTATCTTTTATTTCACCGTTTTACCGATTTTATGATATATTCTATAACTATCACTTACTTTTTATGAAGATCACAATGAGCTCATTATATACTCGGGAAGGGGGGGGACAAGGGGGGATATGGATATAGATTTCATTCTTCTTTAAACTACCCTTTTATCGATTCAAAAAACCGTATAATCACGTATAAGTTGTGAAAAAGCTTCAGTAAGTGTCAGACATACTTTGGGGGTGGGGGAGGGGTTAAAGAGGGAGAAGGCAGAGGAAAGCAAAATGATTTTTTTTATATCACCATTTTGCCGAATTAATGA
>OZ005649.1:16499052-16678450 GCA_963930645.1 Salticus scenicus
AATGAAAAATTACAGGGAGGTACTGAAAAATTCAATGTATGATTTGAATATGTAAAAAAGTTGCTCAAATATGAAATTTCTTCTTTTAATCTGTCTCTTTTGTCCCCCCCCCCCCTCACATAGCAATAAAAAAACTTATGCTCTCGATGATGCTTAGCATGAGTTTTATAAGGAGAAATTAAGAAAAGTGCCCTTTTTTCCGGGTTGCGGAAAAAAAGGGCACTTTTCTTAATTGTTACTTGTAAAATACTTGTTAAACAGGGACGATAGCAAAACATTTTTTTTTCTACGAGGGGAGGGGAAAAGACAGATCAAAGAAAAAAAATTCTGCTTTAGAATAATCTTTTACCAACGTTTGATATTAACTTTTATTTAAAGTCTGATATTAACAATGTATTGAATTTTTGGATTGTGGAAAAAAGGGCACCGGAAAAAAAGGGCACTTTTTTAAATTTCTCCTTGTAAAACTGATGCTAAACATCAACGAGAGTGTAAGTGTTTCATATCTACATCGGGGGAAGGACAAAAGAAGGACAATTTTCTTCACTCTGCCCCCCCCCCCTCCTGAGCAAGTCGTCCAGATATGTGTACACTCACTGTAATTTTCATAAGCAGAAAGTTGTAGATATATAAAGTTTTTTAAATCGACAATGCCGGTAGTTTAAAGAACAATATATTTTACTTCTATCTGCGTCCCCCTTGCCCCCCCCCAAATGTATAATACCCTCCTTTTGATCTTTATAAAAAGTAAGTTATAGAATATGTCATTCAAATCGGTAAAATGGTGATATAAAAAAATATTTTATTTTCCTCTGTTCCCCCCCTCTCTTTACCCCCCCCCCCCAAGTATGTCTGACCTTATTGTGATTTTTTTCACAAAATGTACTCTATTATACAAAGTTTTTGTTTAAATCGAAAAAAATGTAGTTTAAAGAAGAATATATTTATTTCCATCGGTCCCCCTTGCCCCCCTCCCCCCCAGGTATATAATACACTCATTGTAATCTTCATGAAAAATTAAGTGGTAGTTATAGAATATATCATTAAAATGGAGATATAAAGAATCACTTTATTTTCGTCTCCCCCCTTTGTTTTATCCCCCCCCCATTAAGTATGTCTGACACTTACTGTAAATTTTTAATAAATTATACGTGATTGTACAAAATTTTTTAAATCAATAATAGACTAATTTAAAGAAGAGTATGTTTTATTTTTATTTGCCCTCCTTGCCCCCCCCCCCAGTTATACAATACACTCACTGTGATCTTCGTAAAAAGTAAATGATAGTTATAGAATATATCATTAAAGTCGGTAAAAACGGTGATATAAAGAATAATTTTATTTTCCTCTGCACCTCCCTCTTTAACCGCCCCCTCAAGTTTGCCTGACACTTACAGTAGTTTTTTCACAAATTGTACGTGATTATACAAAGTTTCATTACAATCGGTAAGAATTTATGTAAACACAATTGTTTTCTTTCGATCTGCTCCTGCCCCCCCTCCCCCATCTTCCCCGAGGTACATACTAAATGAATGTTGTACCAAATCAATTGAAATTTCTAAATGTCTAATTTGAAAGCCATTTTTTAAATATCATTATTTAATATTTATTATTTTGCGATTTGCGAATTGAAAAAGTGCCCTTTTTTCCGGTGCCCTTTTTTCCGGGTGCCCTTCTTTCCGGTGCCCTTTTTTCCAGTGCCTTTTTTTCCGGGTGCCCTTTTTTCCGGTGCCCTTTTTTCCGTGCCCTTTTTTCCGGGATCCCGTTCATTGTCATCCCTCTCCCCTCTTGTATACCGGAAGGTAACGAATGATAATTTCTAGGAAGGAAAAAATTATTTACTTATTCTTGTGTTATCTCCTGGGTAAAGATAATAGGCTCCAATAAATTCAAACAAGAACAATTAAAAAAATGTTTATATTATATTATTTATTTAAAGAAATATTTATATTACACAAATAAAAGCAAGTCTTGCTTTTGCCTCCAAGGCAGTAGCGCATGTTTTTTGCACCTGATGAAGAAATGCGAAGTCCTTTCGAAAACGTTGCGCTGGATTGAATTTTATGGTCTGTGAAGAAGTTTTAAGTTTAAATATTGAATATACACCATATTTTTATTCAGTTTTGTCTTACCTGTAAAGTTTTCAAAATATTTTCCCATTTAAATGAAACATAAGTACTTCAAAAAGAAATCCAAAAATCTCATACCATCAATAACTTATGACAGAATAAGCTGAACAATCTGTTCTGGTATGCAAAATGTGTTTTGAAAAACAAATTTATTCCTGAAAAGCTTTCAAAAAATTAAAACAAATATTAATGATTATCAGAAAGCTTTATCGACAAATTATGCAAATTTGAATAGTCAAAATCATTTAGAATTTTTTTTCTGATTTTTTGAAAAGCCTACGAGCGCAATTGATGCGTTTATGTTTTTTTTTTTTTTTTTTTTGGGGGGGGGGGGGGGATAGGATCTCGGCGCAACTGATGCCTATGAGGATGAAGGCCCTAAGCGCAATTGAGTAGTACCTCCTATTCTTAAGCGCAACTCAATAACGCCCAAGTAGGGCTGATAGCCTGCAGGGGGGGGGGGGGGTTAGAGAAACATTCAGAAGCAAGCATTCAGGACTGGGTGAATTGGTAAGTATAAAAGTGGACAGGATTTCTTTGAGAGAAAGAAAACTGATAACTCGTAGACCTCCGTCCCACTCTCTCCTTTAATTGCATTCTAGGGACAGGATGTGGAAAAAAAAAAAAATCTCACAACTTCATAGGCATTTTGTAAACTTAAAGGTTTATTACTCACTTCCTTTGGGTAAATTTGAATAGGATACCAGAATATTTTCTTATTTCTTATCATGCTTATTCTTATTTGACATCTTGCTGTTGGAGAGACAAAGCAGTTTTTTTTTTTTTTTTTCTTTAACCGTTTGCAAAAATGTCATCTTTATTTAGAAAACGAAAGACTGTCTTTAAAGGTTAAAATCAAAATTTTTAGGAAATTTCCTGAATTTCTACATTTTTAATTATCTTTAAAATTTATCCTACTTTTTAAAATTATTTTAAATTTCATTAAAAATTATCTTAGTCGAACAAATGTAAAGGAAAACATGAAAATTAATTTGATTTTTAATAATAATATAATCCTTTATTATGTATTAATGTGTTAAAACAAATTTTCAGTAGTGCGATTTTTTCATTTGTACGTTTTTTCTGGAACGGTCCCTTAAAAAACGTATAAACGGTGTCACCTGAGAAAGAAAGTCACCGGAAGAAAAGTCACCGGGAAGAAAGACATGCGGGAAAAAAGTCACAATAAAAAAGTAATAAAAGAACATACATAAATAAAAATGCGTTTTAAAAGCTTGTAAGAATGTTTTAGAGTGAGTATGGGATGAATACACATATTTAGTATAAAAACTAAAAACTATGTGAAATAAAGGCAGTATTTCAAACAAATGAAACTCAAACAAAACTAAAAAGAAGCAGAGGCCGCCACGGCTTAAGACTGGTGGAGCAGGATAAACAAGTATTTTTATTATTAGGTTAAAAAAACAATAATAATTACTGATAATTAAAAACCAAATTTATATGAACTAAATAAATCATATATATTATGAATTAAAGAATTAAAATAATGACTTATGATTACATATGTGTGTGTATATATAATATATGTGTGTATGTATGTATGTATGCGTTAATAGATGCTTTTGTAAGATATGTATATATATATATATATATTATATATTCAAATATGAAAAATTTAACTTTTTGAAAATTTTATTTAAAATTAAAATTTATTGTTAAAACTAATAATAAAAATGTATTAATTTTTGATTTCTTAATGTATAAGAAGATTTAATTAAAAAAAAATTCTAATTATGTCGAGTACATATATTAATTAACTAACACACAAACGGAAAAACCATATCAGTTTTGTGATTTTTAGATTTCTCACACCTCAAAACTTGTAGAAAAGTTAAAAAAAAGGGATGAAAATTTTTATGATTGCCTAAGATCCCCATACCTATAGCATGATGGGAAAAAAAATATACACAGATTGAGATAAATATATATATATATATATATTAATGGAGATTGCTTTAAAAATGTCATATGCGAAAGTTTAAAAATGTAATTGATTTATTTATATAATAAAATAATTTATTATTATAAAAACAACTTTTTCTCGCACTTACCTAATAATAACTTGGAAGTAATAAACCATATATATTTTCAGTCATTTTAATTTTAATTTAATTTAATTTATTTATTTTTATTTATTTAATCCTTTTTTACCCTTAGTTAATTGATACGGTACAAAACAAAATATATTAATTGATTGAAAAAAATAATTTATGTATAATGCTTTATATTATAAAATTAACTTTTGTAGCTATTACTTACTAAGAATCTTACAGTAATGAAATATTTTTTTCTTTTAAATGTAATAAAATAATAATAATAATAATAAAATAATAATAATAATTTACATGTATATATAAATATGCCGGTATTTGCATATACAATAATTCAATTTATAATTACATATAATATGAATCGTCTTTCGTAACGCACTCTTCATTTATCAATAATTTAAAATGAAAAGCTTAATACTACATAAAAATTACAATGAACTCAATTGGACTAAATTAATAAGTAAGTAAATAAATGAATAGAATAAAAAGTAGTTAAAATGGGGGGGGGGGGGGGGAATTAAAATTAATTATAACAATTTAATAATAAAATGTAATCATAAAAATTAAATTAATTATAACAACTATTACCTACTTTTAATGAAAATTTTCAAAAGTGTTACATATACTCAGGAGAGCGGGGAGTTGGAATACTGAGGGGGGGAAAAAGTAAGTTCTTTTTAAATCACTTTGCTTTACATTTATAGGAAATTTTGTATAAATATCTCTTATTGTTTATCAAATTGAAGAGAGGGTTATATTATCGACTGAGAGCTAGAGGGCACATGGAAAAAATATATTTTTACACCACCCTGTTGTCGATCTAATGAAATTTTACTTGTTTATAAAACCTTTCAGTGAGGGTTGCGTATCAGTTTCTGTCTCTTCATAAGTTTGTACGCAAAAAATTCAATGCATGATTTAAATCTGTAAAATAAATAAAAAAAATAAATAAATAAAAAGATTAAAAAAAAAAAAAAAATTTCATCTTTTAATCTGTCCCCCCCCCCCCCCCCCCCCCCGTAGAAATAAAAAATGTACACTCTCATTGATATTTAGCATGTGTTTTACATGTTGAAAATTTCCGCGCTTTTTACAATTGCTTCTTGTAAAATGCACGTATGAATGCAAAAAAAAAAAGAAAAAAAAAAAAAAAAATCTAGAGGTTAACGTGCAGAGAAAATTAAACAATGTTTTTTACATCATACCATCATTTTCTTTTCCTCTCCCTCTTAGAACCCCTTAAATAATTTCCATGACACATATTTTCCACAAGATTTTGAAAAGTGTCCTTTTTTCCGCGATCTGGGAAAAAGGGCACTTTTCGTAAGTGTAACTTGCAAAATACTTGCTAAACATGAACGATAGCGAAATTTTTATGTTTTACGTAGTGGGGGGACGGGGGAGGATGGGACAGATTAAACAAAAAAATTCTGTTTCAGAATAATCTTTTTACAATTTTTGATATTAACTTTTTAACTAATGTCTGATAATAATAATACATTGAATTTTTGCATACTAACTTAGGAACTGAAAGATACTACGATACGCATCCCTTTCTAGAATTTTTTATAAACAGTAAGTGATATTTATAAAAAAAAATTTCTATACATGTGAAGCGGTGTGATTTAAAAATAACATTATTTCCCTCCCTGTTCCCCTTGCCCCCCCCCCCCCCTAAGTATAGGTAACATTCACCATAATTTTTCATTAAAAGTAGGCGATAACTGTAGAAATTTTAATTAAAATTGGTAGCATTGTGTTATTTATGAATCATTTTTTTCTTCTGCTCCCTCCATATCCCCCAAAATATATATAACAGTCAACGTAAATTTTCCTGAAAATTAAATGATATTTATGATGCATTTTATTAAAATAAAATCATTGGGGTATAAAACATTCATTTTCTATCCTTCTGTCTCCAGCCCCCCCATCTCCCCCCCCCCCCCCCACCCACCCAGTCATGTAACCTTCACTGTAGTTTTTCATTAAAAGTAATTGATAGTTACACAAAATGTCAATAAAAAAATCGATAATAAATATTATTTAAGAATATTATTTTATTTTTCATCTGCCCCACTCACTTGCCCCCCTTTTTTTGAACTACATGTATCTTTCATTATAATTTTGATAAAAGAAGTAAGTAATAGTCATACAACATTTCATATAAATAGGTAGCATGGCGATATAAAATCAACTACTTTTCTTATTCCGCTCCCCCCCCCACCCCCCCACCCCCCAAGATATCTGTAACACTCACTGCAATTTTTTAACAGTAAGTATATATTCAATGTTTTATTTAAATCGTTACTAGGGCAGTTTAAAAAACTTTTATTTTTTTTTATCTGCAAACACTTTTGCCCCACCCCCTAGGTATATATAACCCTCATTTTGATCTTAATAAAAAAGTAAGTGATAATTATAGAATATATAATTAAAATCAGTAAAATGGTGATACAAGAAGAAAAAAATCATGTTGTTTTCCTCTGCCACCCACCTCCAATTATATGTCTGACACTGTAATTTTTTCACAAATTGTACGCGATTATATAAAGTTTCATTAAAATCGGTAAGAAGGTGGTATAAATACAACCGGCACTACCCCCACCCCCCGTCCCTCAGGTATATACTAAATGAATGCTGTACACAATCAATTGAAATTTCTAGAAATGCGATTTAGAAATCATTCTTCAAATGTATTATTCATATTTATTATTTTGCGATTTGCTTATTACAAAAGTGCCCTTTTATTTGGTATCCGAAAAAAAAAAAAAAAAAAAAAAAAATCAGCCCTGGAAAAAATCACCACGGAATAAAGCACCTTTACATGAACTATCCACAAAAGGAGACCAAATATTAATGAAGTAAAAATTCTATTATGGTATTGCGGGTCAATCAAAAATAAAAATTATGAAATGGAGGTATTTGTAAGTAACTCTTTTGAATCGAAAATTTTTACTGATATGATTGATACTTCATTATTATATCTTTACTAAATAATTTGACATTTTGTTCTGGAAAGAAAAGCATTGTTGAAATACTTTACTATGTACTTTACTGTGTATAATACTTTACTTTACTGATAACAGATCTGTGACGTTCATGCTGAATAAGTGAATTTTTTTTTTTTTTTCATTTCTTCGTATACAATAATCATATAATCCCCCCTTCACCGTGTACCCACCTGCGAACAATAAATGGACAACTGAAGCTGTCACACATTTCAAAACTGACTAACATGTCAAATCCTCTTTTGAAAAATTATCTTTTACTGCATGACAGTTGCACATTCAGAAGCAAACATCAAAGTGCTATAACCTGGAATTTTTAGAAAAATAATTTTATAAATTTGAAATGAATCTATATTTTACATTTGAACCTATCTTATATATAATTTTTAAAATTAAGTTTTCATTAAATAAATTTAAATACTCTAAGATACTATTTTGATATAATAATTACTGATAATATATATAATTATAAATATTAATAGTACATATATATATATATATATATATATATACTGTACTGATACTATTATTTGAATAATAATAGCGATATATATATATCAATTATATAAAAGTATTAATAATTATAAATAACTATGTTTTTCACCTAATTTGATTGCCAGTGCAACTCTGTTAATTAATGGAGAAATTAGTTTCTTAAATTACTCATTTTCTAATTTTTCTAAATCCGTTTTCACATTTGAAAAATACGTAAACGTTACCGTTTTTATCGTTTTCCAAATATTGAATTTTTAAATTTTTAATATTTCACTTTGAAGCTAAAAAGTGATAAAATTCAACTTATTTAATTTTTGCATATCACACATTTAAAGTAAAATATTAAAACTTTTTAAAACAAGAAGGGTCATAAATAAATAAATAATAGAATGATTACAAAGAAAGAAAGAAAAAGAAAATCTGCGTGCACCACCCTCTTGGCCCCCTCAGCTCTATATAATGCTTCAATGGGATTCATATTTGTATAGCATTGTTTGAAAAAGTTTTCAATACATATACCTCTGACCCCGCCCCCCGTATATGGAACACTGTTAGCTTTTTCATAAGTAGTAAGTGATTATTATACAAAGTTTCATTAAAATCAGTAAGATGGTGATATAAAAACATTAATTTTCTTTCAGTCGTCTCCTAACTCTCCCCCCCCCCCCCCCCCCCACAACAAAACTTTCAACAGACATATACTAAGTGAATGTTGTAACAATTTAATTTAAATTTCTAATGTCTAATTTTCCTTCGAAAATTTTACTTAAAATCAGTACTTTCTATAAAATATATCTATAATATTTCTATAAAAGATAAAAAATTCAATACTTTTTATTCATAATACAGGTATTTGTATGTGATGGCGAAATATATCCCGACAGTCAAACAAAGCTCAAAATACTTCCTAATTTTTAGCAATAATGCGGATATTTTTCATTGTAGTATATGTTACGCAAATCGCAGGTGCCATTTTTACCGTTGCCATTTTTACCGGTGCCATTTTTACCAGGTGCCATTTTTACCGTTGCCCTTTTTTCCGGTGCCATTTTTACCGCCTACCGATTTGGACATGTATCCCTGGTGTGACCCGATTGAAACTCTATTTTGTTTCCTGAATTTATGGACTCATCATATTGCAGACACGCTACCTATAACCGTATCAAGTTACTTTGTTGTATATAATGCTGTCTACTCTTTTCTTGTGTAAAAAAAAAAAAAAATCACATGAAGTTGCTACAAAACTGTAGCGAAAAGCTTTGTGAACAAATTTTAATAAATTTTTATAGGTGTTTTTAAGTGGTCTTTTTATATATATTTATTACTACGTTAACACTGGAATTCAATAAGAATTTTAAACTTTTAGGAGTTTTAAATTTTAATTACATTTTCTATCATTTTCTTTTAAAGATAAATAATGCTGGTCGAATCTATATTCAAATACAAATACAAAGCGTTCATTCATTCATTTTTTGTGCTGTGCAGTGTGTTTAAAAGACGATGCAAAATGCACAGAAAAAGATGACTGACAATAAAATTAATATCATTTAAAAAAAAAAAAAAAAAAAAAAAAAAAAAAGATATAAATATAAGGTCTGGTTTTCTATAACGTTTTCTGTCCGAAAGACATTAAATCATAAGAAATGGGATTCAAAATATTAATTCTCTTACATACTTTTGTCTCATATATAAAAACAAATAAAATATTTCAATAGAGTAAACGTAGTTATAATTTTCTACCTACTTTAAAGAAACTATTGCCACTATTTATTTATACTTAATCATTGATTTATTGATTGTTGTTACTATTATTATTATTATTTTGTGTGCGCGTGTTGGATAATATTTACTGAAATATTGGAAATACAGGTGAAAATGCATTAAATGTTATTATTATTATAATTATTAAATTTCAACTTACTTATTTGTGAAATAGTATATATTCTTACACTGTTACGTAATTAAACAAATTATATCAAATTTCGAACAATTTTTCATGTGCTACATAGGATAAACTGTATACTTTTTACTGACTTATATAAAATTTATGACTGATTTACAGGAGTAACACACAAAATATTTTCGTTATATTAAAGTTTATGGAGAGATTTTTATTTAAGCACATTTTAAAATTTTTGTACTGCATTCAACATAATGGAATTAAAATTCATTATTTAGCTGTTCAAAAACAAGTTTTATCTAAAAAAGGCGTGTATAAACTAAATTTATTTACAGGACCACACAAAAAATTCAGATGATAACAACCTGTAATCATCCAAATGATGTCAAAAAATTATTCTAATTTTAATGAATTACAAAGAGGAATTAGTTGTATTTTTTATTGGTGTATATAATGTTTGTGGCTCGTGCAATACAAGGAAACACAAAAGAATTTCATACCATTACGGTCTATAGACGGTATTTCTTATAAGTGCATTATAACATGGTTACACTCCATTAAACGTAGTGAAATAAATACATGTTATTAGAATTTTTAGAAGCATGCTTTCAGTAGAAAATCGTTGGTACGAAATTGGTAATTGGGTTATAGGACTACACAAAATAATTCCGATACATTATGCTATCATTTGGCTTCAAATTTGGTACAAGTATTTATAAGCTACAAGAAATCAACAATCAACAAAAATCAATGAGTTGTAAGTAAATATATATACACGAATTTAGGTAAAAATGGCAACGGAAATAATGGCAACGGAAATAATGGCACCGGAAATAATGGCAACAGAAAAAAAGGCAACCGGAAAAAATGGCAACAGAAAAAAATGGCAACGGAAAAAATGGCAACAATAAATATATAAAAAAAAGGGTAACAAAATAAAGGAAAACGAAAAAGGATAATTTGAGAATTTATACTAGTGAATTATATGATAAAAATATCTCAAGAGTAAAATATATTTCATCTTTGGTACTGATAACATTTTTCGCCGTTAGATATAAATGTGCGTATATACATATATATATTTATATTTTTTCTAAAGGGCTCTGAATATTTGAATAATTCATTTTCCATCTTTTTTCGGTTTTAAAGAAGAAATTTTAGCCTTTATTAATATATTTATTCACGTATATAATATTTGTGCGATTTTATATCAATGTTAGTTATTTAAAAAATAAGTAAATAAATAAAATAAAATAAAATTAATGGTTAAATTTAAAAAAAATAAAGAGTTGTGGATGGGTGGAGATTGGAGGCTAATTTTAATTTTTGAGCATGGATAACCAGAAAGGCTTTCTTTGTGTAGACAATGAAAGAATTAGGAAAGAAATGTTTTTCCTAGAAGCGTTCTCCAGTTTCTTTCTTTCATCTGGCAATACCATTGAGTTTTAGTAAATATTTTAGTAAAATGCAAAGCACAATGATATAAGACATTATTTGTATCTTTATGTTTCCAGCACCCCCCCCCCTCCTCACCCAGACATATGTAACACTCAACTGTAATTTTTCATTAACAGTAAGTGACATTTGCACAAAATGTCACAAATAATAATAATAATAATAATTCTTGTTTAAATAGATTTTGTTTTTCTTCTGCCCCCCCCCCCCATCACCACACATACACTCGCCCCCTTTTTAAATACAAGTAACTTTCATTATAACTTTAATAAAAAGTAAGTGATAGTCAAACAAAGTTTCATATAAATAGCTAGCATAGTGATATAAAAACAACCCCTTTTTTTATTCTGTCCCCTCCCCAGATCTGTGTAACAATCACTGTAATTTTTCTTAAACAGTAAGTGGTGTATACACAAAGATTTATTTAAATCGATACTAGGGTAGTTTTTAAAAAAATATTTTTCATTTCCACCTGCAACCCTCCCCTCCCTCCCCCCCCCTGAGGTATATAAGACACTCATAAAAAGTAAGTGATAGTTATAGAATATATCATTTAAAACGGTAAAATAGTGATATAAAAAGTCATTTTATTTTCCTCTGCCTTCCCCCCTCTCTTTAACCCCCCCACCATAAGTATGTCTGAAAATTACTATAATATTTTCACAAATTGTACGTGATTACACAAAGTTTTTTTAAAAATCGATAATATAGGAAAATATAGAAGAATGTCTTGTGGTGGCTACAACATATTATTTTTTTTCATTAATTAATTAATTAATTAATTTTTTTATGAAATAGAGAATTTTTTGACAATTCAATTTTTCATATTACCATGCAGTATGTTTAATCATAATATGCACCGCAGAGTATTAGAATTTATCAATTGCAAGACAGAAATGACTTAGTCATTATCTATAAACAATATAATTTTGAATGGAATTAAACTTATAACTTATAATAAAAGTTTGGTTATATAGTTAAAAAAAAATTAATTTTATACTGAAACTATAAATACGGAGTTAAATTAAACTATTTTAAATCATAAGATTACATTGTATTAGTAAAATTATAACAAATTAATTAAATGTAATATTCGTTATTACATTAAGATTGTTTTTAATTATTTTTATATAATCATTGATTAAAATAACTTTTTATTTTAAAAACAATTTGGTGGGGGTAGTTTAGGTGTTAAAGCCGATTGAGAATATGAGAGTGGACGAACATAATCTGGGATCAAACCCGACACTTCCTGTCTACCAGTTTGGAGAGCAGAACTACTCGGCTTATTAATTAAAACTCCAAATAATTTTATTCAGCGGTTTCAACTAAGTTAATTATAATAAATTATATTTTTAATAAATAAATTAGTGTTTTTAATTGGAATATTTTATTAAATACTTTTTTAAGTAGTTGTATATACATATAAAAATATATAATTATTCGTAGAAACTAAATCTTTTAATATTAAAAGTGTTTTAAAATAAATTTTTTCTACTAAAAGCAGAAAATATTGTATTAAGCAATCTCAGCTAATTTAATTATTAAAAATTATAATTTTGATAATTCTTTTAGTTTTTAGATAATTAATTTAGTCATTCTATTAAAATTTTTGAAATAAAATAATTTTAATTAGATACTTACCTACCTTTTTTCTCATAATTATTCACAGTAAATAAAATCTTTTAATAATAAACGTATTTTAAAATAATATTTTCTATTGAAAGCAGAAAAAATTGTATTAAGGAGTCACAGCTAATTTAATTATTAAAATTTATGTTTTTGATAATTCATTTAGTTCTTAGACAATTAATTTACCCTTTCTTTTAAAGTTTTCTAAATAAAATAATTTTAAATAGATCCTTATTTATATAATCAATTATAGAAAAAAATATGTTTATGTTTAAGAACATTTTGAATTTATTTTTTAATTTTAAGGCTTAAACAACAGTATTAAGCAATTTCAAAAATTTAATTATTAAAAATTTTTATTCTTAATAATTAAATTATATTTTATAAATATGTATTAGTAAATCATTTTTTAATTATTCTTATATAATATATATATATATATATATATATAAGTTTTTTAATTAAAAATATTTTGATGGTTGTGGTTTAAGCTTTAAAACCTATTCACAACATACGGGTCCAAGCCTGGGTGAAATGCCTTTCATAAGAGTTCTTTCTAAGGAGATACATATGCGATTTTCAGAAAGAAAGAAAAAAAAAAAAACATGGTAAATTCTGAATGTCTAGGTTGACAAACGAGACCTTTGATCGAACCCGGTAATTCCAACCTATCAGGGTCTATCAGCGGCAGAGCGATTCTGCTCTCAAAGCTGGTTGAAGTGATGTGCCGGTTTCGATCACAGATACGTATTAGTCGATCTAGCCGTTCGGAGTTTTCCATGGTTTTCTCAGAAACTTGCATAAATATGGGCTAGGACCCCTTAGAAAGACCTCCACGGAAGGTACTCCCCCTCGGGCCAAGGACCCTAGAATAGTCAATCGGCTTTATTCCCAAAATCCAACCACCAGTCTATCAGCTTGGAGAGCAGAACCGATCGGCTACTGAAATAGGCATTTTAATTAAATGTTTAAAAAAAAGTATTAAGTAATTTCACCTAATTTAATTATAAAAATTTTTATTTTTAATAAATAAATTATTATTTTTTAATTAGAATATTTTAATGAATGATACCTTTTAACTTGCTATTATTATTATTATTATTATCGTTCAGAGAAAATAAATTGTTTTATTAATATTAAAAGTATTTTAATATAAATTTTGCCATTAAAAGCTAAAACAATAATATTTTCCAAATTTTTTTTGCTTTCTTTTTTTTTTTTTTTTTTATTTATTTATTTTTTAATTATTTACAGGGAAAAAAAATTATATTAAAAGTATTTAGAAATAGATTTTTCAATTAAAAGCTCAAATAGTTCTATTGAACAAATTAATTTTATTATTAATCATTTTGATTTTTAATAAATGCAGTCATTTTTAATTATATTTTTATATTAAATAACATATTTTTTTCTCCATAATCTGATATAGAAATAAATATTTTTACATTGAATGTATTTTAATACAGATTTTTCAGTTAAAAGCTACCACATAATATCCATTTATACAACAAGCAATAACAATGGTTAAATATTAGCAGAAGTGTAAAACGTGTTAAAAATATTGGAGAAAGGAAAGTACATAGCTATTTATCCCATCTTTTGCCTACATTTTAAAGCACGCGCGGAATCATTCGTCAATGTTTACCTCAGTGACGCCACGTGCGCCTGCCCTGTTCCATAATTTGAAAGCAAAAAAGTAAATCTAAATCTTATCTTCAATTTCAAATATACATGACTGTTAATGATATCAGGGATGGAACACGGGCGCAGAATTCATACCGGAATCCGTTTAATAAATTTCTCTACCTATAATATCGTTGATTTAAGAAGTAGAAAATTTTCTTACATTGATAGTGGTATGAATTCTGCGCCCGTGTTCCACCCCTGTGATATTGTAGGGATTTTATTGGGAGTCAATTGTATTTAGCAGTTCGAAAAATACTTTTTTCCGTTCAGCCCACACATCAATCACTCACACACACACATAAAAACGGTTATCTTTATTTACATAGATAATTGCAACTTTAACCATTTATCAAGTTATTGTTACCAATTTTACCGCTGCCTTTTCCCCCAGTTGCCATTTTTCCCGGTTGCCATTATTTCCGTTGCCATTATTTCCGGTTGCCATTATTTCCATTGCCATTTTTCCGATTGCCATTCTTTCCGTTGCCATTTTTTCCGTTGCCATTTTTACCGAGCACCATATACACATATAGGAAAATTGATACAGACAGATAGATACAATAGGAGGCTGAGGTGAGGGGGACCGAACCCCCTCATAAACGCACCTGGTTATGTAGCCAATTAATTATAAATATGAATGTGTTTATTTACAAGTGCAACACACACACACACACACACACAAACACACACACACACACACACACACATATATATATATATATATATATATATATATATAATTATTTTAAACAATGTGGAATAAATAAGAAGGATCTGTTGATACAGACTGATGAGTGATGCAAATAAGACGTTGAGGCTTCTGATCTGCAGATTCACAAGTTTAATATGAAAATGATTGTTTGCACACTCCAAAATTTTCATTTGCACTTGAGTGTAATTTTAATTTAATATGACCCACAAAACGTCCCCGGATATAAATTACAAAATTTTCGAAATTTCACACTTATCCTGTAGATCAAATTACTAACGACGTTTATTTATTATTAAAAACTATAAACGCCAAAAAATATATAGGATGCTTTAGACATCACAAAACTTTCTTCTGTATAATTTTATATTATAGTGGTTAACAAGGACAAGTATTGGCGCCGATTTTCTAAAATGTCATTGGGGCACAATCGGTTTTTTCGTTTTTCCGAGAGCTATCCCCCCCCCCCCCCTACACACACACACACTCCTTTGCTTGTCAGTCAAGTTTTTCTTAATTCAAATTTAATAGTTTTTTTTTTTTTTTTTTTTTTTTTTTTTTTATAAAAATTTATATTAAAGATAAGAAGTAACATTTTCTATTCTAGGTACTCTTCTGTGTTCTTTAGGTCAGAGTCAAGTGAGAGATTGTAACCACTTAGAAGAAAATGGCTGGATTGGGAAATATTTCAGAACAGTAATTTTATTTTGTGTCCCAAAATCTAATAAGGAAAATTAATAATACAGTGAAAAATACAAGAAATCCCAAATCTAAAATTTTAATCCTTAATTTTGTATACAGTATATAAACTAATCTAATTTAACTCGTAAAATCTACTTACAACAATTTAACACACAGATTTTGGTTATCGAACAAATTCACTTGGCTCCAGACGAAAAAGAAAATAATAATAATTTTTGTAATTTATATTGTGCATGAATTATTCCTTTTATGCTTCTGTTAAATAATGCATAATGATGCGTACTCTTTTTCAACGTATATTGTATTGTAGCAAGTTTCAATTATATGTATTAATTTATTTCTATTTGTATCAGTTTTAGTTTATTAAAGTTTTCCGAAGATGTTTTGGGGGAGACGTTTTTTCCTGATACTTGCAATTAATAATATGCTACATCTAATATGGAACTTTGTCCGCACGTAGTTTCCCTAACAATATCTAAAGGGAAGAATGCATTTCCCCGCAAATTGTTTCAATTTTCAAAAGCATAATATTTTAGTAATAAAGAATAACTTTACAAAATACTGCAAATTGTTATTTCCATATTATTAATCAAACAAATAATTTTTAAACTGAAGTAATAAATTATTTTATGTTACTTTTAAGTATGATATATATATATATATATATATATATATATTGCTGAAGCGAGTTCTATGTTTATAATGGGGGGTGGTTTTCAAATTTCCATATTCTAATGACTATTCGAGTTTGTCCTGATATGTATTTATATATTCTTGTATTATTTATATTCTTGTATTTTATATTGATGTATTATATTTTGTACTTGATTTCTGAATTTAATTGATTTTTGTGCTTTTTATGCTATGTATTAATTAAAATTCGTTTGCTGTATGGTCTTGCTTCCATCTGTGAGAAGTTGGGGGCTAGAAACGTATTATTTGGTTAAATTACCAGCGTTTCGTCCAGAAACTTCTCATTTTCCTTTCCCTACATGGGGGATCTCCCCTGATGAAGGCCCTCATGCGTTTTGGGATTAATTTTTCATCTAGCTTTAACTATTTTGCTTATTTATTATAGTTTTATATTTCCTTTTGCTGCATTTGCGCATTGGTTTATAAAAACTCTGTTCTAGTTCTATATATTTAATAATTCAAGTTTTACTCCATCCTATATTTAAATTTTATCGTATATTTTTATATCTGATATATATATATCTTTCTAAATGTATTTAAAGAAGCTACACTGTTAAAAATTTAACAGAAAACATAGTTTAGCAGAGTTAGTCATTCACTTTAAGTCTTATATAAAATTACAGAGAAAAATAAACAGAGATGTTAAAAAATCTATTGAATATACAGGGTGATTATAATTAAAGTTACGATTTGAAAACGCTATAATTTTAAAACTACCCATCAGAGCGATTTGATATTTTACCAGAGCAATCGTGAGGCAATGAAATTTTGTTTGGGGGAGGAATAAAGTAGTTCCAAGATGTTCCTATAGATGGCGCTGTTAGGACAATGTCAGAGGTAACGCCTAAATGAACTCATTAAACACAGGAAAGTTGCCAGCAACACAATGGAATAGCCGGGAACAATAGACATCAAGGGTTTACTACAATTTTTTTAGCAAAAAGATAAGAATACGTGTTTACAGCGGAAACAGTCATAGTGAAAAGAGAACTGGGGAGCTTCATGAAACAAGTACTTTACGGATAATTAACGGCACATTTGAAACTATTTTTTTTTTTTTTTTCTTTTGCCAAATAAACATTCATTGCCTCACGATTGCTCTGGTAAAATATCGAATCGCTCTGATGGGCAATTTTAAAATTATACCGTTTTGAAATTGTAACCTTAATTATAAACACCCTGTATATGCATTTTAATGACTAATGTTATTTTGATTAATTATTGGCGAGAATATATTTGTGATTTAAAATGTGTTTTTTTCTAAAATATTGTAGAAACATCCATTTTTAATTTCTGTTGAAAAATTAAAAAATAAAAACAGATAAAAATACGTAATAAAGCTTGAGAATCTCTATTACTTACTTTTAACAAAGAATTATTGTATTTACAGAGACTCTGGATAATCATTTCAGTAAATTTACAGAATTTGTTTTCACTGTATCAATTCCGTAAGATGACTTCTTCCGAATTTAAACGATTTTTTTTTAAATTGCGGTTTAAAATTTAGGAAGTATAAATGCTGTATTTAATCGATGTTATCGATTTCTAATGATATAATGGTGAAAATGTATATATATATATAAATGATAGATATATCGGAATAAAATTTAACCTTAAAATTTAGAAATTAATAGATACAAAGCAATACCAACACAACAAAAACAGAACTGATTTTAACTTAAAGGTAAGACTGACACAAAAATGTTGCGATACAGCTTAAGAACCAAAAAGAAACAAAAACAATTTAAATTACTTACGCCAACATGAATGATAATAAAAAAAAAAGGACCATTAAACTTAATGACAGAGAAAATAACTAAAAGACCACAAAAGTAATAATTGGATAAAAATGCGTAAAATTAGAAGTAAAAACTCATTAGGGGGCATGTACTTCATAAAGCTGTGAAAGCTGCATCTATTTCGTAAAACATATAGCTAATCATAGCAATTTATATTGTTCCAATCCCGATTAAGGCAGCAAAACCAATTTGAATGAGAAATTAAATAAATTAGTAAATCAAATCAAGGAATCCATAGAGAAAACTAGAAAAAAGCAGAGTAGCCACATTTAAAATTTTACATAAACTAGAGAATAGGAAGATGCCAACAAATTATTGAAATTAAAAATAAAAGCATTGCATACATCGATTAATCGATAAGAATTAACGTCTGAGCTGTTTCATTAACGATTAAATTCACTGAGTAATTATTTATTGAGTTAGTGAAATTTTAATTTTAAGTTAAGTTTAATTTAGTTAAATTTTTAATTTAAATTGTACGTAAATCAATGAATATTAAAACTTTCATAGAAAGGAAATTAATGTTAGAAAACTAAGTCAGCAGTGAGCAAGCGCAATCTAGTGTTTAGCTAGATAAACAATAAGTCAGTTAAATTAATTCAGTTTCAAACAAACCAATGCTGTAAAAAGTATTTTTAAGATGTTTTAACTTCAGGAATTAAGAGAATATGTGGCACCACTTAATTAATTAGAGATTTGATTAGTGGATCTTGATAATGTTAGACCTAAAATATTTAAACTAAATTAGTTGGCCTTAATCTTATTAATGCTAAAATAGTTAATCTTAAATCCAAAGTTATTAGTAAGAATTAAATGTTAAGTTGTAAAAAGACTCAATCACAAGCAATAATCCCAAAAAGCACACATGTAAGGATAATCAATACAAGGCAGTCAACAATTATTAAAGTTATTTTTACTTATTTATTTATTTATTTATTAATTATTATTATTGTTATTAAATTGGATTTATTGTTCAAACTAAAAGTGGGAAGCCACTAATAGCCAAATGCACTCAATTAAATTTAACGAAAAAAGAGTTGATAATTCATAATATCAACTAGAAAAAAATAAGAAGAATGTAACTTGCAATAGCAATAATCCCCCTCTTTTTTTCCCTTTTTAATTTTAATTCAACCGCAAACCCCCCGAACCAACCAGCCAAACAACATCACCCATCCTCCTTAATCAAACATTTTCCCACCCATCCACCATTTTTTTTTAAACCTTAAATAGGTTTTTTTTTTTTTTTTTTTTTTGTGTGTGTGTGTGAGTGTGTGTGTGTTAAACAGAGACATTTAATGATAAACGATTGATAAAATAAATTTTTTGGGATAACCCATTTTTGTAGCAGCATTAATTGCGTGAGAGATATTTTTGTTTTTATACCTAAATGAACAAAGATTATGTTTGCGAAAGAGGTGATTGAGAATTATACACAGTGAAACCCTGATCTATCGTTCCCGCATTGATTGTTTTATTTCCATGGTCCCTGCACAAGTTGTATTTAAATAGCGTTAACGAAACCCACATGTATCGTGCTTCAAAAAATCATTTTCCCGCATTCATCGTTGTAAAGTTTTTCTTCTACCCTTGTAAACGTTTTCTCCTGAAGGTCAAGCGGTTCCACATCAGTGTTGCCAGACTTTGCGACTTTTTTTATCCAATAGCTATAATAATGATTTAAAGAAGTGATATTTCAAATACAAAATAGACGATTCTTCGAATCAAATTGCCTTTTATGTGTATCAAATACCACTTCACAAAATTATTGGCGACTATTGAATAAAAAAGTCGCAAAGTCTGGCAACACTGTTCTATATGGCATACAAACTGAAATTACCAACGAGATATATAAAGTACAGTGATAAATGGTAACCCTTTAGAAGGTCCAAGATGAGTCATGTGACATGCTCCCCTTGCACCTGTGTATTCGGTGGTTTCCTTGGTTACAGCTAGCTTATTTCCAAACATTCTATGGAAGAACACAGTTTTTAAAGTTGTAAAACTCTTTCGAAAAGAATTTATTTTGTTATAAAAATAAATGGGTAGGCGCTGACCAGTAACTTTTCACAGGCCAATTATAATTATTTTATTTTGTATGTTTTAATACATAATGTTTGTTATTTTTTTCTTTCAACTATTCGACGAAGGCTATGGAAGTAAATCATGTGCTGCAAATAATGCATTTTATGGAAGATCGTACACTTTAATTATTTATTTATTGCTTAAATATTATTTTTATTATTCATTCGAAAAAAAATTTCTGACTATTTGCATTCATGGTAGTATATTTCGCATAATTCGAGATAATATTGTAAATGGTGCCTCTTAGCAAACCCAACCAACCATTGTCGCCAAAACTTTCGTTTGTTTACGTTCTATGCTCGTTGTTACGTTCTATACGCATGCTTTTTTTAGTTTTATTTTCAAGTTCACTTGTGTCCTTATTTATGTTGTTTTTTTAATTGTGTGTAGCAATTATATCACATATTTATTAAAGTCATCATATCAATTTCAAATCATTCTGTAGTTAGATAAATTAGAGTCTTTCGTGGACAGTCGCAAAAAAAAAAAAAAAAAAAAAAAAAAAAAAAAAGCGATAAACAGCCAAACAAAGCAACCTATTAGTTCATGTCACGTGATTCATCTTGAACCACGGAAAGCTAATCCTTCATCCATTGAATCAGCACTCTAATTTATATATGTCGTTGGGAATTACTTCTTTCATTGTATAATACCTCTTTTCTCCATTTCCATGGAGGATAAAAATTTTGAAGCCATGTCTCCGGATCATGCATTTGTTTTGTAATTTCAGCATGACAGGAAGTGACCTCTTTAGTAATTCAGAAAATTGTTTCGTGAAATGCGGCTACGTGCGGAAAGATGATTAAGAATATCAAACAAAAAGGCAAGAAAATGATGATGATGATGATGATGATGATGATGATGATGATGATGATAACGCAGATGAAGAGTGGTTGCATGTAGCAGAGGATGCGTCTGGTACAAAATTTTGTGATAATATATGCATTAATCAAGACTTTGTGACATGCGGTATCCTTCATCGAAAAAATGTATGATTTCAAATAATGAAAATAACGGCGAAGAAACAGAGGATAATTTTCACACCGATGACTCAATTATGGTGTTTAAAAATGAACGAACTTTTATATAAGCATATGAAATTACAAAAAGGGACCAGAAAAATGTTGTAAATCTAAAAAAAATTCTATTTAATTTATAAAAGGAACAAAAAAACCCAACATAAAATTTTTCACTTTTAAAAATAAATTTTACTGGTTCTACAACATTGATTTATTTCTTTGACAGTTTAGAAAGTAACAAATTAGTTTTTATTCGTAGTATACTGTATACACTGTGTGTCATTCGTCGTTTTCCCGCTTTTATCTTTTTTCTTTTTTTTTCTCGCATCCCGTGGAAAACTGTGGATCGAGGTTCTACTGTATATATATAAACATGAAACTTTGTTGAAACAATACCAACGAAAGCGTTGATAGTTGAAATATTACTGTCGAATTATCTCTGTAAAAACACAGTTTTGATAACAGCATCCTCACATGACTTTTTATTTTTTTTTTTCTCCCAAGAAATATTGCTTATTCTGTCAACTTTAAAAAGTGTGCTTCCATTAAGAAAAATTGTCTCTACCATAAATCTAAACATTTAAAAACACTGTTAAAATTCCTAAAAAATATTATTTCAAATTATTTAAGTTGGGTATACAATAAATTACATATGAAAACGTTATACAAAACGAACAGGTCTCCACTAGTGGCTGAGGAATTTCAGTCTCGGTAGAGGGGAGATGACGGGTTCAATCCCAGTTAGCGCTCGTTAGCCTAGCCGTTCAGAATTCTCCGCAATTTTCTCAGAAACTCGGTAGGACCAAATAGAAAGACCTCCACTCCCGAGGAAGGCGGTCTTTCTAGTGGGCCAGGTCCAGGTTCCTAATGTAGACAATCGGTCTTAATCCCTAAGCAGACAACGATAAAACGAAAAAAAAAAAAAAAACAAGAAAGAAAAATCATGCAGTACGCATTGATTAGTAACACTTTCCAACTGTACGCAATTGTTGTATCGAATAAATTTTAATATTCTTTGCCTACGTTATCACACAACAGAGAGAAGGACTTCAAAAACATACAGATAGACTAATTGATTTTAAAATTACTCTTAGGCATTTAGGAAAGTGTTAAAAAGGCTTAACGCAAAAGAAAATGCAGCCGTTAGATTATAATTACATCTTTTAATCTCTCTGAATATTTTACTGTAGCCCTGTAAATCTGAAAGTTAATCATATCATATTCTATACAAAACAATATTTTAGAATATTAATAATACATGTCGATGTCTTTATGATTTTTATAGTAGAAAGTTTTTTAAATATAACTTTTAAAAAATTCTGTCCTGAAACGTAATACATTGGCTTTTTTTTTTTTATTGTTGATGTTGTTGTCCCTGTAAACAAACTAGTTTTACAGGACCTATTAATGGCATTTTAAATAGCGAACATTCTATAGGGAACTTCAGTGTATTATTTTTTTAAAATTCTCAAAGTATTTACGGATGATAGGAGCAGGAGACAAACAGATAGATAGGCAGACAATCGGACAGACAGATGCACAAATTGAAATCATATTCCCACTAAAATTATAAGAAAGTGTTAAAACGCTCATGTAAACAAAAGTGCAATTCCAGCAAACTTTTATTAATAGATCTAAATGTAACTGATAATTTTTGTGTGGCCCTGTAAATCTAATGCTAACCATACTATATTACATAGAAGCACTCTTTTGTGCATACGAATAATATATTTCAATTCAATTAAGCTTTGTAGAAAATAAAATTATTAAAATTTGGTTTATAAAAATAACTCTCATACAACACAATGCTTTGGAATACTTTCAAGTGCCCCTGTACACAAACCAGTTAGAAATGTTCTCTATTTTACATAGGAAACATCCGATAGGGAATTGAATAACATATTAAAATTTCATTAAAGTTTCTATACATTGAAGGTATTAAAATATGGTTTATAGAAACTCCTCTCATAAAACACAATGCTATCGAATACTTTTGGGTGTCCCTGTACACAAATCAGAAGAGATATTCACTCCAATATCAATAGGGAACATCCGATAGTGAACTTGAATAACATATATCAGTTTCAAAAAATTTCCTAAGTATTTACGGCAGTTAGAGCGCGGGCAGACAGACAGACGGACATATATACAAATTAATATCATATTCACACTTAAAAAATTGTTAGAAAGTGTTAAAAACGCTTAATGTAAACGAAAGTAGAATTCTAGCAAATTTTTATTAATAGCTCTTTATATAACAGAATATTTTTGTGTCACCCTGTAAATCTAAGGCTAATCATTCTATATTCTATGCAAAGCATTCTTTTGTGCATACAAATAACATATTTCAATTTTCTAAAACTTCGTGGGAAGTAAAGTTATTAAAATTTGATTTATAAAAATATCTCTCATAGAACACATTGCTTTAGAATACTTTTGAATGTCTTTGTATATAAAACTATGATGGTATTTAATCCATTTTATACAGGAAACATCCAAAAGTGAACTTGAATAACATATTTCAATTTCATTAAGATATGTGTACAGTAAAGGTATAAAAATATGATTTATAGAAATACCTCTCATAGAACACAATGGTTTGAAATAATTTCGGGTGTCTCCGTATAGAATACAGTAAAGGTATTAACTCCATTTTCAATAGGGAACATCCGATAGTGAACTTGAATAACATATATCAGTTTCAAAAAATTCCATAAATATTTACGGGAGTTAGAGTGCGGGCAGACAGACAGATACAAAAATTGATATCATATTCACACTTAAAAAAATATTAGAAAGTGTTAAAAACGTTTAATGTAAACGGAAGTAGAATTCTAGCAAATTTTTATTAATAGCTCTTAATATAATAAAATATTTTTGTGTCACCCTGTAAATCTAATGCTAATCATGCTATATTCTATGCAAAGCATTCTTTTGTGCATATAAATAACATATTTCAATTTTCTAAAATTTCGTGGGAAGTAAAGTTATTAAAATTTGATTTATAAAAATATCTCTCATAGAACACATTGCTTTAGAATACTTTTGAGTGTCCTTGTATATAAAACTGTGATAGTATTTAAACCATTTTATACAGGAAACATCCAATAGTGAACTTAAATAAAATATTTCAATTTCATTAAGATATGTGTACAGTAAAGGTATGAAAATATGATTTATAGAAATCCCTCTCATAGAACATAATGCTTTGAAACACTTTCGGGTGTCCCTGTATAGAAAACAGTAAAAGTACTAACTCCATTTTCAATAGGTAACATGAATAACATATATCAGTTTCAAGAAATTCCATAAATATTTACGGGAGTTAGAGCGCGGACAGACAGATAGACAAACCGAAGTCATTAACACTTTTCAACCTTATTGGGAAGTGATAAAAATGTTAGAAAGTGTTAAAAACGCTTAATGTAAACGAAAGTACAATTTTAGCAAATATTTATTAATAGCTCTTTATATAACTGAATATTTTAGTGTCACCCTGTAAATCTAATGCTAATAATGCTACATTCTATGCAAAGCATTTTCTTTTGTGCTTATAAATAACATATTCCAATATCATAAATCTTCGTGCAAAGTAAAGTTATTAAAATTTAGTTTATAGAAATGTCCTCATAAAACGCAATGCTTTGTAATATTTTGTGTGTCACTGTACACAAATCAGTGGTGGTATTTACTCCATTTTATACCGGAAACATTCGATAGTGAACTTAAATAACATATTTCAATTTCATTAAGATTTGTGTACAGTAAGGGTATGAAAATATGGTTTATAGAAATGCCTCTCATAGAACACAATGCTTTGAAATATTTTCGGGGGTTCCTGTACACAAACCAGAAGAGGTATAAACTCCATTTCCAACAGGGAACATCCGATAGTGAAATTGTATAACATATTTCAATTTCATTAAGATTTTTGTACAGTTAGGGTATGAAAATATGGTTTATAGAAATGCCTCTTATAGAACACAATGCTTTGAAATACTTTTGTGCGCCCCTGTACACAAATCAGTGGTGGTATTTACTCCATTTTCAACAGGAAACATCCGATAGTGAACTTGTATAACATATTTCAATTTCATTAAGACTTTTGTACAGTAAGGGTATGAAAATACGGTTTATAAAAATGCCTCTCACAGAACACAATGCTTTGAAATATTTTCGGGAGTCCCTGTAGACAAACCGATAGAGGTATAAACTCCATTTTAAACAGAGAACATTGCATAGTGAACTTGTATAACATATTTTAATTTCATTAAGATTTTTGTACAGTAAGGGTATGAAAATATGGTTTATAGAAATGCTTCTCATAGAACACAGTGCTTTGAAATACTTTTGTGTGTCCCTGTACACAAACCAGTGGTGTTATTTACTCCATTTTATACAGGAAACATCCGATAGTGAACTTAAATAACATATTTCAATTTCATTAAGATTTGTGTGCACTAAGGGTATGAAAATGTGGTTTATAAAAATGCCTCTCATAGAACACAATGCTTTGAAATATTTTCGGGGGTCCCTGTACACAAACCAGTAGAGGTATAAACTCCATTTTCAACAGGGAACATCCGATAGTGAATTTGTATAACATATGTCAATTTCATTAAGGTTTTTGTACAGTAAGGGTATGAAACTCTGGTTTATAGAAATGCCTCTCATAGAGCACAATGCTTTGAAATATTTTCGGGGGTCCCTGTACACAAACCAGTCGAGGTATAAACTCCATTTTCAATCGGGAACATCCGATAGTGAACTTGAGTAACATATATCAGTTTCAAGAAATTTCATAAATATTTACGGGAGTTAGAGCGCGGACAGGCAGACAGACAAACCGAAGTCATTAACACTTTTCAACCTTGTTGGAAAGTCTTAAAAATGAAGAAGAAAAAGAACGAATCTGAAAGTTAATATGTATCTTACTCAAAATGACACCGAGATCTTGAAAAAAGAGGTCGAATATGTGTTTATGAAACAGGCGAGTCTTTGCACTAGCAGATTATTTAAAAGGTGTAAAGAAAGTTTTGGAAAAATACCATTGTTACGTGCAAAATTTCTTAATTTAAAAAAATTAATATCAATAACCTATATTCGAAGCCTTTACTTTTTACTTTTTTTTATTGATTGATTTATTTATTTTTAAGAAATGTAATTATTTTACCTCATTTCTGACGAAACACTCTAGAGGTTTTAAAGCACACGTTTTCTGTCACATTAATGAAGACCTTAATTTTAATATTTCTAGAAGAGGATTTAATCTCCATTTTTTTTTTCTTAGCTTTCTTGGAATTCCTAAGACATAAAAAAGGAAAGAACATCTCGTTTATACGTCCTTCGTTGTCTTGTAGTACTTAAGATCACTTTTCTAGAAATCAAGATTAATCGTCGGGGAAACACTGAAAGCAAATACGTTTTGCCTACGCGTACCCAGCTGCATTACAAAGAAAATAATTTCAAAACAAATTATGAAATAGCCAACTTGATAAAAAATATTTATAAATAATGGCTTTATATAAAGTTACACTTTTATTAATGTTATTATAGGTAAAAACTCTATATAAGCTCGAAAATCGTATTTTTACTTTCTCTTACCCATAAGGTGGAGAAAGTATTGTTTTAGGGTCAAATTTTCGAACGTGAGTTTTCGTTATATTTACGGGTTTTGGGGTCCCCTGAATCCGAAAATAACGTTTTTAGCGGTTGGTCTGTGTGTGTTTGTCTGTCTATTTGTCTGTCCGTTATCAGCATATTTCAAAAACAAATTATAGCAGAAAGTTCAAACTTGGAATTCTAAATGTGTATCATATAGGGATGCTGCACTAAATTTTTCGTTGAGATGAAGCAGATGGTTCATGCACAGGGACATCCAAGATAATTCGAATACATTGCGTCTGTGGGGAAAATTGCAGGTAAGTAGAGTTTAGCATCTATAGACTGCTCTAAACCAAATGAAACGAATATATATATTTTTTATATGCGTAAAAACATGTTTCATGAAGAATATGATATAGAAATCATTCACTGTTCATTTACAGGGCTACACAAAAGAACTTGATTATAATGCGACAATACATGAAAATTGGTGGAAGTGTATTTTAGGTTGATCCGTGTGTTATTAATATAGGATTATATTTATGTGCACCATGTGATGTGTACATAATTTTCAGAAGATGTACAGGACTGCCAATAATTAAGCCATAACATTCTTTTTTATTTGTTAGTGGAACTGTTTTATTATAATATACTGTATCATATAATATTTTACTATGTCCAGGAAAGCTGCTCTGGAATGGAAATTAATTCCTCATAGCCATATGGTAAATAATGTATTTTTTTAAGCTAATCAATCATCGATTGGTTTCTTGTATATTTACACGTTTTGAGGCTTCTTGAATATCGAAGTCAAGTTTCATAGTTTGACCTTTTCCTGTGTCTGTTAGAGTAAATTAAAAACAAATAATTTCAGGCGATCCAAATGATATATTTTGAAGTGAATACGTTTGTTACTAGAAAAATTTGTTCAAGATTGATAAGTTTCAAGGAATTATGCATGTGAAAGTTGTCTAAATAATTTTAAATGAACGTTTGAACTTAATAACTGATTTGAATTCTCTATAAATGTAGGTACGATAATGCAACGGGGGTTGAGGGGGGTGGTAGCCCCCTTCACATAGAATTATTTGTCAAATAAAGCTGTTCCGAAGTCTAAATTGAATTGCTTTAATATAGGTTTACATAACAGTACTCCTTATCTTATACCCTTAATCTCCAATTCGTACTTACAATATTAAATTTCAGGGTAAGAGGAAGTCGTGTGAGTGGCACACCAAATTATTTTCTTTTAATTACAAATAATATTTTTAATTAATTACAAGGGGGGTGTGATTTAGAAGAAATTTTTGAACTATAATATTTTAAATTGGTTAACACGCGGATTTTTATATTATATTTATCCAAATCATATACATATAATAAAAAAACTGTAGATCATTAGATTACTTAATCACATAATCAAGTATATATAACGTAAAAAAGAGAGAAAAAAAATATGCTATGAGTCTGTTTGGCTTTTCAAGCATTTCATATACTAGGTGTTTTAGACAAATTTAAATCATTGAATGTTTCAATGAATAAAAAATAGTAAAATTGTAATAGGATTTTTGAGTATTTTACATCAAGACTGTATGTTTCTACAATGTATCCTGATTATTTTGTACATCCATGTAAAACAACTATAAATGATATGCATGCAATTTCCCGTAGCAACCATGCTGTAGTAACTTATATAAGTTTGTAAGTAATATACAGTAGTAACTTACTGTAGAAAGTTATATAAGTTATTACTGTAGTAGTAACCGTACACTTATTCTATTGTAGTAACCCTAATCGCACACTTATCCTAAGTACATCCTGTGTATGTCCTTTGGATGTCTTTTCATAGGATACACAGGATATATCCTTAGGATGTAATGGGGATAACAATCACTATTAAGGATATCACTTCCATTCCCTTTAAGTAATTAAATTCATTTCAGATAATTAGCCCACTGTGACGTGATATATATAACATTTTTTTCATCCTTCTCTATAAAAGAATTATAAGAAATACACACATTATTTTCCATAATGATCATATTTCAGCAAAGCTATGTAAAATTTATCGGAGTTATTTTGTTTACATTAATAACATTACTAAAGTGAACTTTCAATTCGGAGTCTGCCCCTGTAAAAAAACTATAAATCTTACAGTCATGAAAATCTATGTATTTCTTACGACGGTAACCTATAACACAATTACTCAGATACCCAATTTTGCCTTCTAAAGTATTATTAGAATAATATTGAAGCGCTAATGCCTCATGTTTGCCGACTGGCAACAAATTGCTTTTTAGCTGTAAACCGTAATAAAAATAAAGTAGGATTTTTAAAAGTATTTTTCCCGTAATTTATTTTACAGACTAAAGCCATGAAACATTTTTAATTTGATTTTAAAATAATCAGACATTTAAGAGTTAATCAAATGTATAGTTTAGATGCTAGCGCATTTTAAAATAATTTGGATATATAGGCCGTGATAAAAACTATTCTTAGTTGTAATTCAGAAATTGAATTCCTCAACCTGGAAATTAATTTCTGAGCGGAAGACCCGGGGTTCGATTCCCGGCTCTGGTATTTTTCACATAGTTGGTAAAAATCAGCCTTCTACAGTCGGTAACAAAAGTCTCCGAACAATAGCAAAAATTCCTATATAAAAAAAGTACACTTAATACAGTTTTGTTAAATAAATCCTTGTCGGATCCGGTTCTTAGTCAGTCTAAAAACAAGATTCGACAGGGATTTATTTTACAAAACTGTATTAAGTGTACTTATTTTATATAGGAATTTTTGCTAGTGTTCGGAGACTTTTGTTACCGACTGTACTCCATTCTATCAGAAATTAATTTCCAGGTTGATGAATTAAATTTCTGAATTAAAATTTCATGGCCGTTTGGAGTTATGCCATATTCAAATTTGTCACTTGATATAGCTGCTTTAATGCAGACTCGGTGACCTTGTCAACGTAAATTATGTGAGAAGTGCCGAGCTGGTTATCAGCCAGGGTAGCTCAGTGGTTAGAGCATCCGCGCGTTAAGCGGAAGACCCGCGGTTCGATTCCCGACTCTGGGTATTCTTTCAGAAATTATTCTTAGTTGTGTTACTGTAAAAGATCTGCAATTCCTGCAATTATGAAAATTTATTCAACTCGTGCGACGGTGATCTATAACATGCCTAGAAACTTTTAGCTCAATCGAATAAAGTGTTTAGCCGCTATCGTGTTTTGTGGGAAGCATAAAAATGGGTAACGGAAAAATGTGTAATAGAAAAAAAAGAGAAATTTGCGAATTGCTACTTGCGAATCATAGACTAAAAGAGTCCAAAATTGTGCTATTGAGTAAAAATTATGATTCCAAATTATTTCATCTTTGATATTAATAACGTATTTCACCGTCAGATGAATTATTGTTCTTCTAAGGGGTTAAATAATTCATATATTTTGGAAACTTTTTCGCTCTTAAAGAATAAATTTAAGTTTTTATTTATTTCTTTATTTACATATTTAGTATTCGTTCAATTTTACGTCAATGTTAATTATTAAAATAATAATAATAATAATTACAGTTAAAATTAAAAAGAAAAAAGAAAGAAAGAATATGAGGTGAGGAATGACGACTAATTTTATTTTTGGGGCAGAGATAAACAGGAAGGTTTTCTGTATGTTAGGCAATGACAGTTGTTTGGCAAAAATTATTTTTCTCCGAAAAGTTTTCAATTTTTTCCAGCTTCGGATAGCGTCATTATGTCACCCACCCCCCTTCCCCTGCCGGAGACATTGAACTGTACAAAATTCTGTTTTAACAATAAATTTTATGTAACTTTTGTCTTTGATAAAAAATTAGTGACTTCCAATGCAAGGAAGAAAAATAACGAAATTTTAATATATTTAGAGGTTGTGGGGGCGGAAAGAAAAAGAAAAAAGAAAAAAGAAAGAAGAAAATATGACTTTTATAGAACAATTATACTGATTTTAACTAAACTTTGTATGTTATATAACTTATTAAGGTAATAAATCATAATCATAATTACGATTACTTGCAAATCTATGGGGGGGGGGGAGCGAATAAAAAGTGATTTTGTCCCTTTCATTTTCGATTTCCAGAAAACTATCTACAATCATTATCAATTAAAGAAAAAAAAAAAAAAAATATATATATATAGTTTTTATATATACTGGAGGTAGCTGTGGAGAGCAAAGGCAAATAAAAATATGGTTTTACATAACTTTTTACTGATTTTAAATAAAGTTTGTGTAATATATCATTATTAATTATTAATTTTATCATGCATATTTTATCAGTGTTTAAAAATTTATTCATAAGTATAATAAGTATTACTTTTCATTTATATTTAAAATCTTAAATAAAAGCAATGAAAATACTAAATAATCAAAAACGCATATAAGTAAGAAAAAAGAAAATTATAAAAATTATTAAATAATAGAATAGGATTTCTCTTTTGAAAAATACTCATAATACAAGGAAAAAAAAAAAAAAAAAAAAAAAAAAAAAAACTAGTATACTGTGGTTATTGCAAGACTTTCTTCTGTATCTTTCTATATAACAGCGCTTCGTACCACCTAAAACGCACAAAAAATAAATTCCTAACAAGAAAGATTATACATATGCAATTTGGAGGGATTTCAGCCATATACAAAGCCGCAGAAAGTGGTTTATAGCGGCGCCACCTGTCGGCCGGCATGCACCCATATAAGGTGAGGATTCATTTTATAATGGGATCTTACATATTAAATTTTGCGCATTTATAAACTATAGAAGCAGATATAGAAACTTCTCTTACACGGAATGACAGCATAGCAAAGCCACCTACCGGCCGATATGTACCCCCATTCAATCAGTATAGTATTTCCTAATGTCCCTCTCATATGTCATTTTTTCGTTATTATACATAAAAAAAAAAATGCTTAGCTATATCGTTCCTGAAAATGTGAGAAATCGTAGCATAGTAGCAACATTTATTGGGCGATTTTCTCAGATAGGTTTCACCCGCCTCCCCTCCCGACTTCCGTCCAGTTAGATAAAATAAAATAAAATAAATAAAAACGAATTTACGAAAACTTTCTAGCAAATATTGTTATATTTTAACATTTCTTTCTCTGAATTTTTATCTCTGATATCATGGCAAAGCCTGAGTTTTTCTTCTCCGAAGATAACAGCGGTGAGAGAGGGGAGGGGGATTGTCTAAATCTCAAAATAAACTTTGTAGGAGGTACACAATTGTTCAAAAGTTTAGCAATATTTTCAAACGATCAGTTTTTTTTTTTTTCAATTTAAAAACTTATCTCTCGATTAAATGTTTTCAAACATTGGATATTTAAAGAACTAGGTCTTCCTCATGTTTTTCTATGAAGATTGATTTAAGACAAAATTTTGGGTAACAAATTGAGAAAAATCAGTTATGTTGTCATCCCCCTGGATCGTTAAGTTAACGAAATGATTGTTAACCCTTTCAGGGGCGGTGGCTAGAGGGTCTATCCACCTACTTTAGAAATTTTTCTCTAGGTGTGCAGTCGCTACTTTTTCTATCCACTTTTATGAAAAGTTAATGTGTACTTCTAAAATTGAAATAGAGACGGCAGCACTACAGTAACTTTAAGCAGGATGTGCCTATGACTTTTTTAAATGGACAAGTTGTGGGAAAATTTTTTGAAGTTTCTTTTATATATTTTTATGAAAAATAATTTTTTATTCAAAAGTATTTGATAGTGTAAATATACTGTAATGCACCTTTTAAATACAACAGATTTACATACTATCTTAGATCATTATTTTAGTTTGATTTTTAGGAGCATCTTTTAGGTGGATAGACCCTCTAGCCACCGCGCACATAAGACAGGTTCTGCTGGGGAAAAGAATCTCAATTTTTTTTCCTTTGAGATAAACAAAGGGTTAGTGAACTGTGGTAAATATAAATAGTAAGGGATAGCAGAATGTAAATACAGATGTAAACAAGTGTGGGAAGGTTCTTACAAATTTACTTTACTATTCAGTATTTCTGTTTACAGTATAGAAAGAGGCTGCTTTTTTCTATTGCTCTTATATCGTGATTTTTAAAAATAAATTTTTATTTCCACAGCTTTTAAATTTAGTTAATTTCTCTAAATAATCTTAAATTAAATTTATATATCTTAATTTTTAAAACAATAATGCCTAGAAAAGGCTTGTCTTTGGATGAAGCTATTGCTCTGTTTGAAGAGCTACCCTCAGATGATGATTCTGCAGTATCTGGATCAGGAACAAACAAATTTTAAAGAACATTACTATTTTTAAAGTTTTCATATTTCTGTGTATGCAATTTGTGAATTGATTATTTCATTACAATATGAAGGTAAGAAATTATGTCTTTTAGTTTATGTACTGAATCAATTTCAAAATTTATTGCACTTACAATATAATTGAATAACTATAATTTTTATTCCTTAAATAGTGAATAATTTTTTCTTATTACTAATGCATAGAGGTTTCTAAACAAATTTTAAACAGCCCATATATGTGTGTATATATATATATAATAAATCATTAAAAAAGGATAAAGAAGCGTTATAATTTAAGTAATAATTAATTATTGTTACATTGTATTATTATAATTACATTTTCAAGGCATAGTTTCAATTTTATTCCTTAAATATATAAATATTTATTTCCATACGAAAATTAAGGTACATGACGTATGTGCGCAGTGGCTAGAACGTCTAGCCACCACCCACAAAAAAATCCCCACATGCTGAATTTTTTTCTTCATCAAATATGACTTGTATGGGATGTTTACTTTATGATGTATATATATTTAAAAGGAAATTCAATCATTTTTACTTAGTGCCCCTGAAAGGGTTAATGTAATGTTCGTTGATGTTAACGAAAACAAGAACAATTTGGGAATGAACTTGGGTGACGATAGCATGATAAATAACGAAAATATAAGCATTTATTTAAAAAAAAAAAAAAAAAAAAAAATCACACATGTTTTTTATTCATATTTGTATTATACAAAGTTTTAAACGAAAATTGTTCTCACTTTCAGAAAAATTGAAAAACACTTTTGAAACGGTATACTGCAATCGGAATACAAATATCTTAAAATATCTCATGAAACATGAGCATTTTGATGAAAAACGTTTTCAGTGCGCATGTGCGAAAGATAGAAAAAATTTTATTATATAGGTTGAAAGTTAGATATATTGGGCAACTTTTGTCAAAAGTTCATTTGAATTGAGTGAAAATTAAGCAAATCGCCAGAAAAAGAACGAGCTAGATTTTAGGTATTTTCCAAGAGTTAAAATATCATAATGTATTTTTCACATGCCGCGTGATTAATTTGAAGATCCAATTATTTCAACCACGCTCCAAAAGTACTTTTTTGGGAAAAACCCCTTATAAGCTTGCAACTCTAACATATTTTTGTTTATTTACTAAGATTTGTGAGATCATACGGGTTTTCAAATTTTATGAAATATTTGATTTTTAATAAACAATTCTTTACTTGAAATCTAATAATTTTTAACTTAACAACAGAAAAAAATTATTTTCTAAGATCGATATTCGTAATTAAAATATCAAATATTTAAATATGTTTTAATGAAAAAAAAAAAAAAATACAGAAAATTTTCAGTAATTTTATTTATTAGATTTTTCTGAAAATCATATTAGATAACGTACAGAAAGTAAGTATGAGTGCGATGTGGGAGTAGAAGATGTTGCAGCATTTCATGCTTACCCTTTTTTATCGGAGGAAAAGTTTGACCAAATATTTCAAACCCGAAGCGACCGCTGCCGAATAGTTTGTATCTTTCACTGTTTTAATGTGCTGGTAAATAAACCTGCAATATTAAAACAGGAATAAACTACTACGTCAGAAACGCCAAAGAAAAATTATTGAGGTGCATACAGCTGTTTCCGTAGCCTAAAGCGTACCGTCTTCAGTGAAAAAAAAAATTCTGAATCTGGAGAAGTGCTCGTATATATAGGAGAGGGACCGGATTTAGTTCAACCAATAGGATTACGGAAGAGGTGGGGAGTGTGGCCAATAGGAATTAAGGAATGTGTAGCTTTGTAAACAGTAGAAAAATTAAGGAAATGTGGACTGAATGTAAAATTTCTAACAATCAGACAAATAGGGAACAGCGAAATCACAATTTACAAGGTTTTTAAAATTTTTATAAATATGGAAAGCTTCAAAGAAATCGAGTTCATGAATGGATTTGGGTCTGCAAATTATTTTAGCTGAATTAAATTTAAAATTATGATTTTCCTCCCAGCAATGTTTAGAAATAGCCGATTTATTGGTTTCTTGTTTGCGGACGTAATTCATATGTTCTTTTAGACGAAATTTAAGACTGCGTTTAGTTTGGCCAATATATGATAAACCACACTGACAGGAAATACTATAAATGCCCCAAGAATTATGCATATCAATAGGATCTTTTAACTGAGAAAAGGTGAGTTTATTGGAAGGCGAAAATATTATTTTAAAATCATATTGTTTGAGAATTTTAGCTATGGTTTGACTGGTTTTAGAAAAATAGGGTAAAACAATACTGATATTAGATGTGACTGATTTAGTAGACGAAATACGAGGGAGTTGTAATTTTTGGATAGTTTTGTCTATAATGGAAGGGTCATAACCTCTGTCAATTGCGATGGCTTTCAGGTATTTAATTTCAGATTTCAATAAAATAGGATTTGAACAAATATTAAGGGCACGGTTTACAAAAGTATAGAAAGCAGCCATTTTTTTGGTTAGGTGGGTGACATGAACGCGCATGGGGAGGAAGGGAGACTGCAAAATTTTTACGATAGACAGTGGTTGAAAATCCATTTACAGTGTAAATGGATTTCACTGTAAATGGATTTTCAACCACTGTCTATCGTAAAAATTTTGCAGTCTCCCTTCCTCCCCATGCGCGTTCATGTCACCCACCTAACCAAAAAATGGCTGCTTTCTATACTTTTGTAAACCGTGCCCTTAATATTTGTTCAAATCCTATTTTATTGAAATCTGAAATTAAATACCTGAAAGCCATCGCAATTGACAGAGGTTATGACCCTTCCATTATAGACAAAGCTATCCAAAAATTACAACTCCCTCGTATTTCGTCTACTAAATCAGTCACATCTAATATCAGTATTGTTTTACCCTATTTTTCTAAAACCAGTCAAACCATAGCTAAAATTCTCAAACAATATGATTTTAAAATAATATTTTCGCCTTCCAATAAACTCACCTTTTCTCAGTTAAAAGATCCTATTGATATGCATAATTCTTGGGGCATTTATAGTATTTCCTGTCAGTGTGGTTTATCATATATTGGCCAAACTAAACGCAGTCTTAAATTTCGTCTAAAAGAACATATGAATTACGTCCGCAAACAAGAAACCAATAAATCGGCTATTTCTAAACATTGCTGGGAGGAAAATCATAATTTTAAATTTAATTCAGCTAAAATAATTTGCAGACCCAAATCCATTCATGAACTCGATTTCTTTGAAGCTTTTCATATTTATAAAAATTTTAAAAACCTTGTAAATTGTGATTTTGCTGTTCCCTATTTGTCTGATTGTTGGAAATTTTACATTCAGTCCACATTTCCTTAATTTTTCTACTGTTTACAAAGCTACACATTCCTTAATTCCTATTGGCCACACTCCCCACCTCTTCCGTAATCCTAATGGTTGAACTAAATCCGGTCCCTCTCCTATATATACGAGCACTTCTCCAGATTCAGAATTCTTTTTGCACTGAAGACGGTACGCTTTAGGCTACCGAAACAGCTGTATGCACCTCAATAATTTTTCTTTGGCGTTTCTGACGTAGTAGTTTATTCCTGTTTTAATATTCCAACGCCAAGTCTCCTGCTATTAAACCTGCAATACTTTTATACAATTATATAAAGGAAGGAAATTAACTTAAATTTGAATTCTGCTGAATAATTTCTGAAAATAAAATTCATATAATAAGTAAGTTTTTATGTATGTACATAGAACTTTTTTTTTTCCCGCAAATAAACGAGGGCCCCATAATGAGACAGAGCTTCTCCTAGCTTCAGAAGTTAACCTTGCCCTAGTAACTGCAGTGTCACCTGCAAGTCAACACTGAGAGAATATATATATACCGCCTTCATCTAGAACGAATAAGTGATCATTTTATAAATCCCTAAACTGGAAATATAGATTTCCGAGCAATGGGTATAAAGCACGTCAATAACCTGAATAGACGAAATGATCGAGAATTTCAAGTCTATACATTTCTAGATGGTGGAACAATATTCTGAATCCTTTGTATTGCGAGAAATTCTTGCTGGATTTCCTAGAATTGGGTCATAAACCAAGATTACAGCTGCTAAAACTCGCCTCTTGTATTCTCAAGTATTTGCAGAGATTTTTAAATAAGTTTGACCTCGATAATATAAAAAAACGCTCTAGAATTCTAATGGGTGTTTCTAGAACTCCCTTTTCAATGGGACTAGAATTTATAAGGATGACATGGAACTATTTTTTCTAGAGCCACAATTTAGATTCTAGATGTCAGTTACAGAATATTTTCTCAGTGAATGTTCACCCATATTTAGTCAGTATTCCTTTTAATAATGACCGCCTTACATATCAAGTTTGGTACATTATTATACACTATAGAAGCTCAGATATAGCTTTTTTGAACATAGGGAAGATTGCAGCATAGCAGCATTACCTATCGGCTGATCTGCACTCAAATTGAATAAGCACAATTTTACACAGTTTTCCTTTCACATGAAATTATGCACTATAGAAGTTGAGGTATAGCCTTGTAGTAACTAGAAGAAACTGTAGACTCACTATCTGTTAAACAATGCGTACCAAAAATTGACAGATACCAATTTATTGTAAGTTGTATCTAAAGTTAACTTTTAATGAAATTTTGTGTACAAGTTCAAAGGTAAAGTTATCATAACGCTTTTGTCACATACACACAGATGGACATTTTTTGGAAATGATCAAAACGTGTTCACAAAATCTCAAAACATGTAAATCCATCAAAAACAGAATTCGTATGTTTTCCTAGCCGACTTTATTTTACAAAGACGATTTCGCATCACTATTTTCAGTCATTAATAATTTGTTTGATCAAGCATAGAAAACTGTTACTAAAGAATTCTATTCAAAAATCAGTGATATAAAATCTTCCAATAAAACTGGAAGAATTGACAACTAGAAATGGCATTTATTTTCTAACAAAATCGGTATATAATTATAACAAAAACTAAAAAAAAAAAAATAATAATAATAATCCTGAATGTAAGAAATTACTTTCTATTTGCATTCAAGTAAAAGACTAACTAGTCTTGAACTTTATTACAAAGAATCGTTATGTATTACTTTCACATATTATCAATCATATCTCTCAGAAAAGAATTGAAATTAGAAAGATATGAAGCAAAAGAAAAACTTTCCATTACATAATTAGGTATATCCTAACAGATTATTTCCTGTTTCGAAATTCACAAGCTTTAAATTAATTTCTTTTCTTTTTGCAGGTGTGTATTAATCATTTGACTTTGATTTCAGAATATTGATTTAGGTTGATTGATTAGGTTTAACGTCGTACCAGTACTGCACAATAGGTATTTGGCAACAGTCTGTGACCCCCTCCCCCCACCCCCCAAAGGATGATTCGGAGACATGTCATAACAACTGTGATATTCCGCGGAGGGTATATGATATTGATTTAGTGTCTAAAAGATGTAAAACTAAAAAATGCTGATTACATCGCATTTCCTTGAATGCAAAGAAAGTGGGCCTACACTATATACTGGTATTTTTGAAAGCTACTTTCTTTTCGCTGTTTTCCTCAATTAATTTCTCCTTTCTCTACTTTTCATGTCTGTCTATAGATATTGTCTGACTTATTTCTCTTTTTTGTTCCTTTTTATTGTTTTCGTGAATATTTGCATAATATGGGTGATATTTGCTTAGTACTAGTGTGTTTTTATTTATTCCCACCTCCTTTTCTTTCAAATTCTACTTCTTATGTCTGTTTCTAGTATTTTCCATCGTATACCGGGTGATCCAAAAGTCACAGTTGGTTGGTTGGATTTTACGTTGCACTAGTGCTGCACAATAGGCAATTGGCGACGGTCTGGAACTCACTCCTAAAAGTGATTCCCAAAACTCATAGAAAAAATATAAAATATATTATTCGAATGTACTGAACGTAGCACTAGGCTGTTTTCACTGAAATGCACAGAAAAGCGTGGGATTATTTATATATATAATATGAAAAGGTATTCATAATATAAATATATATACACACACACACAAGAAAAAATATCAGTTCATTTTTCACCAATAAATGGCGCTGTATTTGCAGCATCTTATTACATGTTAACCCATTAAACGCCGCTATATGAATCCCACTGAAAATTTTTGAATTTCCGTATATTTTGGGTTTCAATGTGCATTTCTAATCATATATAGTTTAAATAACTAAAAAAATATTTTTTTTTTTTGTTAGAAGATATGATATGTTTCCAAAATAAGCGATTTGATGCATAATTAGGGTAGAACAGATGCTGAAAAACTGCAAAACCCTTTAAAATTAGTTTTTCTTGATCCCGGTTTGTTATAATTTACGAAAACAACTGTTTTATTTCATATCCATTGTTTTAAACCCCTGTACTCGAAATGGCTATTTTTGCTGATTTTTTTCTTTGCTGATGTTGTGCAGAAAAACAAACATCTTTGTTTGAATAATTGAAAAAATCAATAGAAGTTACACATCACAAGCTTTTTGAAAAAATTACCAACGAAGCTAGACGTTTCAATATTTAATGTAAAAAATAAAAAATTTATTTATCTTAATTGCTTGCAAAGAAAAAAATTCTTAAAAAATTGTTCCCGCAAAGGGAGCTTTGGCGCTTAATGGGTTAAACAGGTACAGGCGCCAGCAAAATTATTCGAGCGCTAGCAATAATTCCTATGTAAATAATCTGGTGTGTCACTCAAACGACTTTCTCTTACCCTGAAATTTAATACTATAAATACAGGTTGGATATTAAGAGGTAAGATAACGAGTACTGTTATGTAAACCTACGTTAAACAATTCATATTAGGCTTCTGAAGAGTTTTATATGATACTTAGTTCTGTGTGAGGGGGGCTACCGCCCCCCTCAACCCCCGTTTCATTAATGCACCTACATTTATATAGAATTTAATTCGGTTATTAAAAAATATTTCTCTTTTTAAAAAATAATTTATTAAAATTATTATTTAAAAAAAATATCTTTTATGATAAGGCAGACGATTTCCATATTAGAGAAGTAGTTTAACACCAAATATCCAAAAAAAGTCCATTTTATTCTCAATATAAAAAAAAAAAAGTACGATTTTTTTTCGTTAAAAGTAAAAAAAATCGATAACTTTGTTTTAAATTATCGCAGATCGATGGTTCAACCATTCGTTTTAAAGGTATTTTCGAGCTCTTTTGAAAGATACCCATCATGAAAATTTACTCCCCTCGAGGGGGGACTTCCCCCCCCCAGGGGGGGAGGCGAGGCTCCTACATACAGAAAAATTTTTTCCCAGTTAACTGTCTCTATTACAAAAAATATATATTTGTTTCATTTGGTTTAGTGCAGTCTATAGACGTTAAACTCTATTTTCCTGCAATTTCCCCCATAGACGTAATGTATTAGAATTCTCTTGATTGTCCCTGTACACGAACCATTTGCTTGATATTAACGAAAAGCTTACTGTAGCATCCCTATATGATACACATTTAGAATACCAAGTTTGAACTTTCTGCCATAATTCCTGCTCTGCTTCTGCCATAACTCTATTTTCCTGCAATTTCCCCCATAGACGTAATGTATTAGAATTCTCTTGATTGTCCCTGTACACGAACCATTTGCTTGATATTAACGAAAAGCTTACTGTAGCATCCCTATATGATACACATTTAGAATACCAAGTTTGAACTTTCTGCCATAATTTGTTTTTAAGATATGCTGATAACAGACAGACACACAGACACACACACACAGACACACACACACAGACACACAGACACACAGACCATTTGCTAAAAATTTCCGTATTCAGGGGACCTCAAAACGTGTAAATATAACAAAATCTCGCGTTCGAAAATTTGAGCCTAAAACAATACTTTCTCTCCCTTATGGGTAAGAGAAAGTAAAAAGTACACTTAATACTGTTTTGTTAAATAAATCCTTGTCGAATCATGTTCTTAGACTGACTCAGAACATGACTCGACAAGGACTTATTTAATAAAACAGTATTAAGTATACTTTCTTTACATAGGAATGATTGGTAGTGTTTGAATAATTTTGCTGTGGCTGTATACCTTCTCAAATGACGTCATATTGCGAATACTGATTAATCTGATTTTGGCGTGTTACAAATGATTTCTGATGTCTGCGAATATTTGAATCAAACATTTATTGTTTGCTATTACTGCTAATCGTTCAAAAAAGAAAATCATGTTATTGTTAAAAAATAAATATAAAGCATTGTTAGTTACGCTTTATTATGAGAATTCCAAATGAGAAACTGCAGGTTCAGTACTTGAGCCGGCCAAAGACCGCCGTATACACTAATGGTGGCTGGTGCACGTAAAATCTCTCGTGGCAGCAATAAGGAAAGGGCATGTTTACAAACAAACACTCATTTAATCAATCTTTTCCACTCACGAGTGGCAAAAGGACAATCTATATTGGTGGAAATACCAATGTTTTGCCCTGAATAGAGTGTTTTGCCCTGAGCGTGACGTCAGCTGCGCTTTCCTTATGTCCTCCATGTTCCCATCAAAAATTAGGCCTCTAGGGGGTCACCGAAGCGGGAAAGCCTGGAGGATCAAAATTGTGATAGCATGTCTCCGGATCAACTCCAGGGGTAAGTCCCAGACCGTCGTCAATTGCCCATTGCCGAGCAATAGTGCGACGTTAAAAAAACCCCATCCATCCAACCCAATGAGAAACGCCTGACAGTAAGTCTTATGAATGACATCCATCACATTGAACATTCATTTATAATCCCAATTCCGTTGTGGAATGTACTGCGCCACTGTAAAAAAGTAATTTTACAATGAAAGATCCACCTGATAAAGAAATATGAAACAAATATGACAATAAATCTTTGTTACTTAAAAAAAAAAAAAAAAAAGAGTTCTATTTCTTTCTGTGTATTTCAGTAAAATCCGTATACTTTTACGGTCATTACTTTTTGAATAATCTTTATTTTTCTGTTACTTTTGGATAACCCAGTATTATTCAAGACAACATGATTTGTTGGTTGGATGGGTTTTACATCGCACTACTGCTGCGCAATGGGCAATTGGTGACGGTCTGGGACTCACCCCTAGAGGTGGTCCGGAGACATGACATCACAATTTTGGTCTTTCATAGAAGGGATGGCTCTTCCGCTTCGGTGACCATGGAGGACATTGCAGCCAGATTTTATGTGCACCAACCACCATTAGTGTGCACGACGGCCTTTGGCTGGCTCGAGAACCGAACCTGCAATCTTCTAATTACGAGCTCGGCACTCTACCGACTAGGCTACCGCGGCCCCCGATAAAACATGGAATAAAACCCCTTTTCCAATCATTAATCTTTCTTTTATCTGAATTGTTTGCTTGTATCGCTCATGTCACAACGAATTATCTGTGATAAATACATCTTCTTTTCTTTCTTTCTTCCCCCGCCCTTTCATTTAAGTATTTTAAATTTTATTCCATTTAAACTTTTAATTGTATATACATTGTAAACATTGAATATATATTATAATATTGTCAAAAAAAAAAAAAAAAAAAAAGTGATTTTTTTTTTTTTTTTTTTTACAAGTTATCTTAAAACGAATGTATCACTAGCAAATCACTAATAGTAGTATAGTAGTTACATCAAGTCTATTTTGTCACGTGGAATTTTTTTTGAAGAGACACGTGTATCACCTTGGAAACGTACTACAGAAATACAAAATATTCTGCATAATATTATAAATACATTGGTGTCTTTAACTAAATCTGAGTCCCTTTTTACGATACAAGAAAAAAAAAAAAAGTTATATTTTTATTTATTTATTGTTATTGTTTACTCAGTTATTTTTCTTTGTGTCCTGCGAGCGCGTGTGTGTGTTCACCTTGGAGTCAAATTGGCTTATTTTACTTTCAACTTGTCTTCATCTCGTTCTGGTTTGTGGAACAATCCATGTTGATAGGATATTTCATCTTTATTCTTTATTTATAATCTATTTTTATACTATAGCATTGGATATTTCATACACGTGAAAAGTAAAAGTGCAATTTATTATTTATATATTTACTTATTTTATTTTTAAAAAGCAAATAATCTATATTAATAAAAATCAGATTTTTATCTTTAAATTTCTCGGAATCAAAATTTTTTGCAATATTTTTACGTTTCACACGCCCTGAAAGCCAAAAATAACTTCAGAGAATTTCTTCTATGTGTGTGTGTGCGTGCCATTGTGTCTGTATGTCTGTAATGCTATATTTGTCCGGGTATTACGTGAGAACGGCTTGACGGAATTCAACGACACTTGGCGGGGATTTAGATCTCTACCATACTTAAAACTATATCTATTTACTTTTGTGAAATTCCTCCCTTTCCTGCCCTTGGAGGGGGGGGGGGGGGAGGCAAGAGGCTAAAACACGCGTTTGTAAACACAACTCGGCTCCATATTACTTGGGGAAGAAATTGCACATGGTGAGAAAAGACTTGAGTAAATAAAACTATTTTCTGAAATTTTGGAATTTTCGACTTTTCAAGGGGAGAGGAGGAAAATCGATTTTCGAGGGAAATTTTTCAAATGCCGTATTTTCGACTACAACTCTACCATAAATGGTATAAGATGTTGAAAACAGCTATGCGTCTTCTTTAGAATATTTCCTTAAACCTATTTTTGGTTTTTTGGGCGTTTATTTTTATTATTATTATTATTATTATTATTTTTTATTTATTTTTTTTTTTTTTTGAGGAGGGGGGCTCGTTACATGGGGGCAAATTCGATATCCCCCTTTTTGCGTTAAATTTAGTTGGGAAATGAGAGCTACGAGAGCTATATGAGAGCTACGGTCACGGATTTTGGTGCATGGATTGTTTATATGTATCCGACACCTGTAGTAACGGAATTTTACCAAATCCCTCTTCTCCTCGGGGGGAGGGGGAGGCAGGAACAAAGTATGTTTATAAGCATAACTCTGTTTCAAATTACTTTACGGTAAAGAAATTGCAAATAGCAAAACTAAACATGAGTAAAAAAAGAAAAAAAAAATGGAAATGGTTTGGAATTTTTGATTTCTAAGACGAAGGGATTAGGAAAATAGATTTTCGGAGGGAAATTTTTAAATTTCCGGATTTTTGAGTAAAATTTTACCAAAAAAGGGCACAAAGATGTTGAAAACAGCCATGCGTCTTCTTTGAAATATTTCCAAAAACTATTTATTTTTATTTTTATTTTTATTTATTTTTTATTTTTTTTGGGAGGGGGGGGGGGAGGTCGGGTGTATGAGGCGTTAGGAGTGGAAATTCAAGACCCCCTTCCCCCCCCTTTTAGCGCTAAATTTGTCCTGGGAAATCTATGATAGCGGCGGTCAGGAATTTCGGTGCGTTAGTTGTTTATATATATCCGACACTTGTTGTAACGGGATTTTCATGAAATTTCTCTCTTTTCCCCCTTGGAGTCGGTGGAGTAATAAACACATTTCCAAGCGTTACTTTGCTCCAAATTATCTTAGAATGGCGATTTTTTTGGTGTGTTTGTTGGTTATGTACATGCAACACGCACTGTAAAGGGATTTTGGGATTTTATTCCACAAAATTGTGTCACAAAAAATAACGCGTCCTGCATGAATTTTCTGGTAATTTTTTATTTCGGAAAAAATTCTTCAATAATATTTTTAAATAAATTTCCCGAGAGACAACGTCCATGAACAAAATTTTGGACGTTTTAATTAAACAAGTTAAATGTTAAACTTTTTTGGAGGTTCTATTTTCTGATGACATAAAAACTTCAAAAATAAAGTTATTTAATTTAAGACTTAAAAAAAAAAGAAGAAGAAGAAGAAGAAGAAGAAAAGAAAGAAAGAACGAAAAAGAAGAAGAAAATGGTGATGAAAAATTTACGATGAAGATTAAGAACTAGATAAAGAAATATCATAAAATGGAAAAAACACGCAACAAATTTTCGAGAAAAAATAACGAAGCCCAGATAAGATAATAATAATAATAATAATAATAATAATAATAGTAATAATAATACCAGTAGGTACAAATGCTGAGCAAAATTAGCAAGTATTTTACTTTGTTGTTGTTGTTCGCTAAGCACAAATGCGTTGCTGCTTTGATGTTACAATAATGTATACTTTATTTTGCTTGATGATTGATCATGCTTAGTTACTTCGATACCAAGCAATTGTTTCTTATTTTTATTTCTTCTTCCTTTTTTTTTTTCTTTCATGGGGCTTATTTAAAGAGTTATTTTTCTTTATAAAGTAGCAGCAATTTTTGCAGAGTTTTTACTGAAATTTGCGTGATGCTTTTCAAGAATTAAAAAAAAAAAAATGCTAAAAAATAATATACAAAGGGTTTAATAAAACTTTGACTTTGGCTTTAATTCCTTTTCGTTATGTCGATGACGTTTGTATATCTTAGTTTTATACCAAAAATTACCTCCCTGAGTTCATTGAAAACCTTAATAAACAAGTTTTTTCTATTGAATTTACTTTTGAAGATGAAATTTTTCTAGTTACTCGTTTTTCTGTTTTTCTAAACCTATCTTACATAGCTACCAACTTTTACGCTTTATGGCTAACCAAAAATTTCAGTAGAATTTCCTTTATACATCTCTGTAACAATTTCCACTGTTTAAATAAAATAAAATTTTCTATAAGTATTTTCTATATATATTTTCTATAAATATTTTCCAATAGCCGAAAAGCATAAAAGTTGGCAAACATGTATCTGTAACGTACACAAATATCAAACCGTCTCAATTATATATATTAAAAGCAAAAGCAACTCCTTTAAATTCCTTGAGTGTTCATGTAATGTTTGCATATTGTGTTGTAATTACTGATGAGGAAACCCGGACGGGTTTCGAAACGTCTAGCTTTTAATTGTTTTTATATGTATTTTTGTTTTTAAAATGTATTTTAACTTAAATTTTTGTCTCTTAAATAAAACAGTTTTTGCTTTTAATGTATCTGTACATCATAATCTATATAATTCAAGAATATGGTTTTCACGTTTTTTGTAAAAAGTCGTTTGTCCCTTTACCCATTCCAGCTACGGCCGCCCATCCTGTTAAATGCAAGAATTCATTTTTCTACTCTTATACTTCTCGCATTTAATTAATTATACTTCCTTTTAATTCAGTTAGAATAAACAAATTAGAAATATTATTCAACTTAATGTTAATGGTGGATGCAATAAAATAACTATCATAAACTTTGTTAAAAGAAAAAAAAAGTGAGGTGTTCATTAATAAAGTCAGCAACTTCTTCTTGCTTTCAAACCTAAATTTACTCATAGCCTTCATTTTTGTATTGAATTTGTCCCCTTTAAGTATTTAAGTTTCCGTATAAATTTAACATTTCAACCCATATATCACCATCTTCCTAAAAATAGGACACCATGCATAAGTGGTATTTATATAAATTCTTTTGAATATTTTAATTCAAATTAAAGGCGATATATTATTTAAAACTCCAATAAATACATGTGTGTCTTGATCGTTAGTTTAAATTAACGTTTAATATATATTTTTTAATTTTAAAAATGACGATTTTTGAAGATTTATTCATTACATTTTCAACACATTATTACTTAAAAAGGTTTTACGTTCAAGAATAACGGACATATAAATTTATTGTGGTAATATTCTACACTTTTGTACTGGTAAAACAATTATATAAAATATATATATAGATAGATGGTCTGTTTTCCTTATATTTCCGACAGTCCTAGACCATTGTCCTATTTTTAGGACAGCCAGTACCGATTAAGCTAATGAAAGGTTGGTAAGATTTTTGATTTTGTGTGTATACGTAGGCTTAAAGAAACATATTTAAGATTTTATAAATAAAAAAAAAATATTTTTTCAATGCTTGGAACGGTATGGGTTAATCCTTTAATAGTTCCCTTTTAACTATCAATCTTTAATAGTTTCCTTTTAACTATTAATCCTTTAATTGTAGTAAATGATCGTGACTTTATTAGACCCACTGCGTAGATGTTTACAAAATTACCACTAAATAAAATTCAGATGTTATCATTATTATTATTGTTATTATTATGATTAGTCAAACTAAACGTACTATTAGAAGAAAATTTCATGAACGCATTTGTAATCTGAAAGAAGGTATTAGTTCACTTTGCTTTGGTTGATTTTGTTTATAATAATCCTGTTGCTACTGTATTTGGTCTGAATCCCAAATTATATCTGTCCAATCCAACATCCTTGAATTATTGTATTTATGAAGCTATCAATATAATTGAATACAAAATTCCAATTAGTAACAAAAACTCTGTAATTCTGCCTAAAATATGGTACATTTTACTCTCTCCTTAAAGCTTACTATACATATATACAGGTATTGGACAAAATAATGGAAATACTTGCATTTTTTTACGTTCTGCAGATTATCTCGAAAAATACTAATGTGTTGTTCTTGAATTTTGGGAATAAGGAAAACATGTTTTTACTCATATTTTCCTGCAAAGATTTTGTCAGGGATGCTTTTAGAGGGCGAACAACAAATTCAATAAAATAAAACATATTTCTGATTATCCTGTATCTGGAAGTGCGCCCGTTCATCTGCAAATTTTAGATGTGGTTATAAATGTTATATTTTATACGTGTATAGAGTTTTGTGAAGCTAACTTGAATATTTAAAGAATTATAAATATTTTATTAAAAAATGCAAAAATTTTTTGCAAGTTTTTGCATTATAACTCTAAAGTTTTTTTTTTTTTTTTTTTTTTTCTTGAAATTTCATGAAACGTTTAGAAAACATCATAACATACGTCTAAATCATTATACTATAGTTTAAAACAAATACATTTAGTATTCAAAGAGATATGGGCAGTTGTAGCAAATAATTTTTTACTGTGCTTGCGTGAACTGTAGCAAAAGAAGTTTGATATAATAGTTTAATACTCAATTGCATAGAGTACCTTATTAAAAAAATCCAGTTAAATATCAGGAAAATTGATAAAGATATCAGTGATTAAATGAGCTATTTTTCCGCTGTTTTCTAAAAAAAAAACTTTACAATAAGGGTCATTCACAAATGAAAATTTGTATCATAAAAAAAGTTTCATTTTTCTTTTCAAACATTTAATTTTTCATTTTATAGGTATGTAGTATATACCTATGCAAAAAAAAAAAAAAAAAAAAAAAATCACAAATATTGTATTAACTTTCACTGAACAACATAGATTTTTTTATGCAAATTTTCATTTGTGAATGACCCTTTATCATAAAAACCGTTCTAGAAAACAGCTGAAAAATAGCTCATTTAATCACCGATATCCCTATGAATTTTCACGATATTGAAATGGATTTTTTTTTATAAGTACTCTATACTGTTGAGTATTAAACTATATCAAAGGTTTTTTGCTACAATTCACGTATGCGCAGTAATAAATTATTTACTAAAACTGTCCATATCCTTTGAATATTAAATGTATTTGTTTTAAACTGTAATATAATGATTTAAGCATATGTTGTCATGTTCTCTGAAAATTTCATGAAATTTCGAAAAAAAAAAAAAAATGTTAGATTTATAAAGTAAAAACTTGTGAAAAAATTTTGCACTTTTAATAAAATATTTCTAACTCTTTAAATGTCCGAGCTAGCCTCACAAAACTCTACACACGTATAAAATATAACATTTATAAAAACATCTAAAATTTGTAGATGAATGGACACACTTCCAGATACAGGGTAATCACAAATATTTTTTTACTTTATTAGATTTGTTGTTCGCCCCCTAAAGCGTTCGTGAGAAAACCTTTGCTGGAAAATATGAGGAAAGACATGTTTTTCTTATCCCAAAAATTCAAGAACAATACATTAAGTATTTTTCGAGATATTTGACAAAATGTAAAAAAAAAAAAAAAAAAAAAAAGGAAGTGTTTCCATTATTTTGTCCAATACCTTCTACATAACATGTACATATTTCGTTAGTTTCGTTTCCCAAACCACACAAAGTTATCCTATCGTTCCTAACTGATATCCCGTTTCTAAAACTGATAATATTCATAAAGTTCTTTTAAAGTTATCGCTGCACTTAAGGGCCCGCTTCACTCACCACCACCGGAAGCCGAAGTTAATGTTATTCTATGGGAAATTTTTCTTTACAAATAACTTATTAACTAATACATATTTTTAAATTCTGTTTTCACATTCTGAAAGTTCTCAGCTGTTAAATGGACGGACCTTTTTTAAAAAATATTTTTTTTTAATTTTTTTATATTTTATTTTGAAGTTGCAAAATACGAATTTTCAATATGTGAATTTTTTTCATTTTGCAATTTCAAAATAAAATATTAAAAATTAAAAAATTACATTTTTAAAAAAGGTCCGTCAATTTAACAGCTGGGAATTTTCTGAATGTGAAAACAGAATTTAAAAATATGTATTAGTTAATAAGTTATTTGTAAAGAAAATTTCCCCATAGAATAACATTGGCTCGGGCTTCCGGCGACGGTAAGTGAAGAGGGCCGTTAAGTGCTCTTTAGATTTTCTCTTAATTCGTACCTGACTCCTGCGATTCCTCCAAGTGTCCTTTCAAGCAAAAAGTTTCTTGAACTACTTAGATTCTTCTTCTTCTTCTTCTTCTTTTTTTCTTCTTCTTCTTTTAACCCATTTTATCCCAATTTATTTATTTTGCTCAAATTTGAGAAAAATTATATTTTTTAAGGTTAATTAAACCTAAATAAACTAAATACAACAAAATTTGAGAAAAAAAAAATATGTTCTGTATAAGAAATCATTTATCCACCTTGTACGCAGGACGTTGAAATAAAGAGGAAGAAATTTGCATGTTTTAGTGTTCTCTTCAAAAGTGAAAAGTGCTTTCCGAGTATAAAGTTTTGCTTTATATGTACAATACTTTCTTATTACATGATAGTTCTCCAGAAAGAATTTTCAACCGCAAAGAGAAGATAAACCACGCCCCCTAATGTAATGATTAAACAAAGATTCCAGATGGAGGAGGAGGAGGAGGTGAGGCACATAACACGCTAGCAGAAGCTTATATATACTATTATATATTCTAGCTGACGAAATATTCGCACCAAGCGAATTCTGATTTCTATATGCTATTTTTCAGCTGCCCTTCAAATAGGACAATGGGATCACATGGGTTAACAATTTTTTTCACTTTTGAACCTTCCACGCTTCATTTGAATATGAACTGTTAGATTTTCTTCATCATAACTGCAGCACAATTCCTACCGCAAAAGACTGTTGTATGTATACTTATTGAGTCTTAAGCCCTGTATGAAGTCACCTCATGATGCTATAGTGTAAAGCTTAGTGTCTTAGAAATGTTATATTTTATTTATTTATTACTTTCTAAACACTACAGTGAGGAAAATATTGTAATCATGCCAAAAGTCCGTTTCTACACGTTTTGAGGCTTCCTGAATTCATATTTAGAATTTTTACGATGATGTATTTGTGTATGATGTATGTATGTGTGTATGTATGTGAGTGAACACGATAGCGCCTAAACGATTAGTTCGAATGAGCTGAAAGCTGGTATATATGCTATAGGTCACCATAGCACAAACTCTATTAATTTAGTTTTTTTACAGGACACAAAAAAAATATTCTTTGTACTTTTTCATAGACAATTTTGTAATTTGTTATGCATGTCTTTTGGTTAATTTGCCTGAAAATTTGTATATTACAATGCATTTGAAGGACTTAAATAATATTAAGATTGTTATATATATATAAAAAAAAAAAAAAAAAAAAAAAACCTGAAGAATATCTTAATAAGTTATTTGGACTACTTCTTAAGTCTATATTATATATATATATATATATATATATATATATATATATATATAAAAATCTTAAGATTATAATTTATAGTTTTTTTTTTTTTTTTTTTTTTTTTTTTTTCCAGTTTAAATTCTGAAGAAAGTCTACATAAATTTCCTACATGGATCTTTTTTCTTTCCATGTGGATAATCATTCCGAAAAAAAAATCACGCATATTACAAACAAGCAAACAAAAAACAGTAATTGTAAATGTGATCAGTATAACAAATAAGTAAAAAAGGAATAGAAAAAGGAATAGACCAGTTTTGAAAACGGACAAGCTGATTTTTTCAACATCTAGTAGTTAGTAATAGTAGTAATAATAACTAGACGTTGGTGGGCCTCCAAACTCTGTTCTAGGGCACAGTTTAGTGTTAATTTTATTGATGTGGAAGGATATTTAATCAGTGTTGCTAATTTTTTATTGAAGGGAATTCAGAAACGTTTATGTATATTTAAGTTTAAAGAGTATTAGAGATAAGTTTTTTTTCCTACGTACGCTTTTATTTTTACGAACGTCTGTACACTTCACGTACACGGGAACCAAATAAAACTATCACAGAATACCCCTATCTCAAACTGCATGAATCTCAAATATCCATGAAATTACTTATTGCAGCAATTAGTAATACGCACGTCTGTACGCTTCGTGTACATGAAAAGAAAAAAAAAAAAAAAAAAAAAAAAAATACCCCTATCTCAAAATGCATGAATCTCAAATATGCATGAAATTACATATTGCAGCAATTAGTAATACATTAGTAATACATATACTAATAAAAAAAACTTACCTATAATACTCTTTATGCTTAAATATACATAAACGTTTCTAAATCCCCTTCAATAAAAAGGTTAACAACACTAATTAAATACCCTTTTCACTTGAATAAAATTCACACTAAATTGGACCCTAGAAGAGAGTTTGGAGGTCCGCCACCGTCTATAGTAATAATAATGATGGTAATGACAAATATAATAGATAACTATCAACTTATTTCTTTATAATTTCTCCTTAAATTAAACGTCCTTCAACGCACATTAAATGAAGGTCTCCATCAACGTTAGCTTTTCAAATTTACTCCCCGGTGAGTTGGGAAAACTGTTAAAAAGAAAAGAAAAAAAAAATCTATATCCACTTCACTAAATCCATGCATCCTTTGATGAAAGGTTTAAAATATAACAACAATTGCGTTAAGAAGTTTGCAAGTGTTTAAATTATATTCGTTGTCAGTAAACGCCCGTCAACGGTAACGCGCGGAAGTGCAAAACTCCGCGTAATCGAGCGGAACTTTTATCTTCTATACTTATGCCAAATATAAATGTTTAAAAAGGCGTAAAAAGTTAGACGGAATTTTCTCTGCCTTGACCTCAGTTTTGTTAAAAACTTCCTGGTTTAAAAGTGGCTGAAACAAAGAATGTTGTAGCTGTTAAAAATTTCACAGCAGATTTCACAGGTTAATTAAGGCAATTTCGACTAAATAATTCTTGGATAAGCGATGAAGAAATATTAAAATTTTAGTTTTAATCCTCGGAAGATGAATATATTATTTGATGGAAGAGTTGTGTCTATTTCCTTGTAAACTTCCCAACAAATTGAAAATTAAATTTATGCATTCGAGAATAAAATTTGATATGCACTATATATTCTTTAATAAACTATATTCATAAAATAATAATAATAATAATTAATAAATACAAAATACAAAATAAATAAATAGATAAATAAATAATAACTTTTATGTTCATTTTTATGTCATTTTTAAATAGTCATATGCTTTAACATTTCAAAAAAAAAATGAAAATGGAAACGAAAAAAAAAAAAAAAAAAAAAACGTATACAGCCTATATATATATATTCTAAATGATTTCAGCCTGTGTATTGTCTTTAGTTTTAAAACGAGATGATTAATGAAAGTGTACACTGAGAAAAATTTCTGTAACTGACATCGAGAATCTAAATTGTGTCTCTAGAAAAAGTAGTTCCATGTCATCCTTATAAATTCTAGTCCTCTTGAAAAGCGAGTACTAGAAGCCCCTATTAGAATTCTAGAGAGTTTGCCTATATTCTCGAGGGCAAAGTTATTTAAAAATCTCTGCAAATAAATGAGACTACAAGAGGCGGGTTCCAGCAACTATAATCTTGGTGTATGACCCAATTCTGGAAAATCAAGCGAGAATTTCTCGCAATAAAAAAGATTCAGAATATTCGGAATATTCAGAATATCGTTTCACCATCTAGAAATGTGTAAACTAGAAATTCTCGACCATTTCGTCTATTCAGTTTATTAGCTTGCCTTATGCACATAGTTCGGAAATCTATATTTCTAGTTAAGGGATTTAGAAAATGGCCACTTATTCATTCTAGAGGAAGGCGGTATATATTTTTTCTCAGTGTAGGATGTATTCACAAAGAAATTTTATTAAATAAAAACATTATGTATGTATATATATATATATAAGATGAAGTGAAACATTATTAACAGAGAAACTAAATGAAAAAAGAAATGTACATATATATATGTGTGTGTGTGTGTGCGTACGTTTAAATCACTGTTTTGTTTGAGGACCGCCAAAGTAACTAGTGCATTTGGTGATGTGATTCACACACAAGGTGAAACCTAAGGATAGTTCAAAAATTAATATTCTGACTTTAACAAAAATTTACTTTCGACAAGAGACTTTTTTCTTTTTCTTTTTTTCTTTCTTTCTTTTTTTTTTTTTTAACTAGATATTGTTGAAAAATGGTGAACACATTTTTTTTTTTCTAGATGAACTCTTTTTCCGTTGCCTTAAAATTCGTATTTCCATTGCCATTCATAATTTAAAATACATCACGAAAAATATAAAAATAAAAATAAAAATTCAACTGAAACCCACGAGCCATTTCTTTTTTGTTGAAATAAAGTAAGAATATAAGTTTTCGACTACAACAATAGTTGTTAGGCAACATTATTGCCGAAACGTCAGTGGAGGCCCTCTGTTGAGACTCAAAACGGTTTTGGGCTGTGTCTGTCTGTCTGTTTGTCTGTCGCGCGATAGCGGCCGCAAAAATAGCGCTATTGACTTGAAATTTGGTACACATGTTCATGAGCCCCACGAAATCAGCTGTATAGTTTTTGGTATGTATTCCATTTGTAGTTCGTATACAGGGACACGCCAAAGCTTTTCTTATTATTACGGCCTATGGGAGAAATTTGTATGTATCGTGATAGCGGCCACAAAAATCACGCTATTGACTTGCAATTTGGTACACGTGTTCGCCCCACGAAATCAGCTGTATAGTTTTGGGTGTGTATTACTCGTACATTTGCAATTCGTGTACAGGGACACGCCAAAGTTTTTCTTATCATTACGGCCTATGGGAGGAATTTGTATGTACCGCGATAGCGGCCACAAAAATCACGCTATTGACTTGTAATTTGGTACACATGTTCATGAGCCCATCGGAATCAGCCGTATAGTTTTAGGTGTGTATTCCATTTGTAGTTCGTGTACAGGGACACGCCAAAGACTTTCTATCATTACGGCCTATGGGAAGAATCTGTATGTACCGCGATAGCCACCGCAAAAATCAAGCTATTGACATCCAATTTTTGCCGAAACGTCAGTGGAGGCTCTCTGTTGAGACTCAAAAGGATTCTGGGTTCCGTCTGTCCGTCCGTCCGTCTGTCTGTCTGTCGTGCGATAGCGGCCGCAAAAATCACGCTATTCACTTGAAATTTTGTACACATGTTCATGATCTCCACGAAATTAGCTGTATAGTTTTGGGTGTGCATTCCATTTGTAGTTCGTGTACAGGGACACGCCAAAGTTTTTTTTTATCATTACGGCCTATGGAAAGAATTTGTATGTACCGCGATAGCGCCCCCAAAAATAACGCTATTGACTTGCAATTTTGTACACATGTTCATGAGCTTAGCGGAATTAGCTGTATAATGTTAGGTGTGTATTCCATTTGTTGTTCGTGTACAGGGACACGCCAAAATTTTTCTTATCCTTACGGCCTATAGGAAGAATTTGTATGTACCGCAAGAGCGGTCAAAAAAATCCTTCGATTGACTTGCAAATTGGCGCACACGTTCCAGCTTTGCATATAAGTAGCTGTATAATTTTTATTGCTATATTTTTTATAAACTGTGTACAGGGACACGCCAAAATTCTTAACATTACGGCGTATGGGGTGAATTTCGTTTAAACGCATTTTAATATCATTACTTTGGAATGAAGAAAATGAAACTAGAGTACATGAGTAAGATGCTTAAACTTATGTTGTTTGAAGAAAATATGTGCTCTTAAGCTTTCTAATTAATGTACAGGACCTTTCAAAAGTGTTCTGACAATGTCACTTAGTCATCCATACGATGTTACATTTGGAACAATTTTTAATTTTAAACGCAAAATAAGCTGAATAGTTTTTACTGGTGTATGCAATGTTTATGGTTCGTTTACAGAGACACACAAAAGAATTTCGTAACATTAAAGCCTATGGGCAAATTTTTATTTAAGCGCGCACTTTAATGCGTTTATGCTGAATTGAACTTAATAAAGTTAACATACATTATAAAGATGCTTAAAATCATGTTTTCTCTTAAAAAAGGTTATGTATAGACTAAATAATTTATGGGACCACACAAAATAATTCCGAGTATGTACTGTAATCATCCAAATGATGTCAAATTAGTTTGAAAAATTAATGAGTTATAATTAATTTGGTTTATTCTTATTATTGGCGTTTATAATGACTGTGGCTACTTTTCCGGGATACATAAAGGAATTTCGTACTATTACGGTCTATAGTCGGCATTTCTTAAAAGTGTATTTTAACATGGTTACACACCATCAAATATAATGAAATTTTATTAGAATTTTAAAAGCATGTTTTCCTGTTGAAAATATTGGGCATAGAATTGATAATTAGTTTAAAGGTTACGCAAAATATTTCCGATATGCTATGTAATTTTTTTTTTGTATGAAGACCGTCGTTTATTAAGAATACATATTGTTGCGTACTTGGAGGTTCGTAAGTTGTCCGAGAATGAAAGGCGAAACTTGCAAAAATTCAGTGATTTATTCAGAGAAAGTTCCAGAAAAATACAGGTCTATAAACCAAGTATCAATTGCAGCGTTTGAAATTGGTTGGCATATTAAGATTTTAAGGCAAGGTATTTGGTTTTCTTTTTTATCCCAGCTTCTAATTAAAATAATTTCATAAGTAATACATCATTTGAAAGCTTTGTTGATTTGGAATTGAACAGTAGATTACAGAAATTTCTACCGCCAGATGGCGCTGAAATATTTTAAAATTTCAATATTTCAAATTCTAATTATGATTATATAATTTTTAATACATCATTCGAAAGATATTTTAAAGTTCTTTTATATTATTGAAAGTATTATTCGAGATTTTACCCGATTTACACGTTTTAAGGTTTCATTTTTAGGTTTTCTTTTGTATCTCAGCTACTAATTAAAATATTTTCATAAGTAATACATCATTTGAAAGCTTTGTTGATTTGGAATTGAACAATATATTACAGAAATTTCTACCGCCAGATGGCGCTGCTATATTTTAAAATTTCAATATTTCAAATTCCAATGAGCGAGGAAGGTGTTGTAAGTTCTAAAACGGGCATAAGGTGCCGCAGGCGCCACCGAGCGGGACTTAGCTTAAGTTAGAAATTTGAAATATCAGCGCCGAAGGCGCTACCGCACGGGAGTTTACTGCGATTTAGATAAGCTATTTTCACGATATATCAATAAGCTGTTATTAGACCTGATACGGGAAAAAGGCGCCGCAGGCGCCACTGAGCGGGAATTTCGTAAAGTCGGATTTTTCAGGGATCGCGAACCAGCTGGTCGCCGAAGGCGGCTAGTAAGGAATAAATAAAAATGACCTATTGAAAAATGTCTGATGCAAATAGGACGTTGAGGCTCCTGATCTGCAGATCCACTAGTTTAAGATAGATATTATTATTACGTTTTTGCAAAAGGGTTGACGAATACAACACTGCTTGGATTAAATGCAATTATATTTGTTCGCTAAAGTGAACTATCAATACATGAAATTAATCGCATAACTAGGAAGAATCTTATTGGATATCTTTGTAAACTCTCTGCACAGGAAACTCTGGAATCAATTAGTTTTAATTAAAGCAATATAAAACAGTTCTATTCTCGTAGTTATTTTAATTTAATTATAACTTTTAATCACACATATAAACGCATTTCATATGAATGAGATTGTTTAATCATGAGCAAGCTAAAGCAAATTATGTTGTCTATTCTTAATTTTTTTTTTTTTTTTTTTCAAGCTTTTATATCTGTTAGATATCTTACTAGCAAGTCTATATCCGACGTTAAGTAGTGTTTCGTTTATAGGATTTTGAAATTAATGAAAGGAGTAAGCAAAAAAGGTGTAATATGGAAAAAGAAATGCATGAAACATTTCCCAAAGTAATACAAAACAATGCAAATAAATAAATTAAAAAAGAAAAAGAAAACTTACAGTTACATGATATTCATAAAATTAAAAATAAATAAATAAATAAGTAAGTAAAAAAAAATCTTAATAAAATCCAAATTATAACTATTTAAAATTAAGATGAGAACAGAAAAGAATCTCATAAATTACACATAAAGTATCAATAAAAACGAAAAACTTTATTTTACTGCAGAAAAGAATAGTATTTAATAAAATAAATATTTCAAGCTAATGCCCAAACTTACATGAAAATATTTATTTATATGCGAATTCTTGATCAATATGTGTACCAATTTTCATAGCGTAGCTAAGTTTATTATTATTTACGCGTAGTTAAAAATATTTTATTTTCTGTCGGGGGAAAAAAAAAAAATGTATTTTTATTTATTTATTTTTGACATCAATTCTTTCTTTTTCTATTTACTAATTTTTGAGTTAAAATGGGGTTTTTATTTTTCCTTTTGAACTAAATTTAGTTATCTGATTGAACTAAAAATACAACGTTAGCAAGATTTTCTCCTGATTTGACTGCAGCACTCGTGCTTACTTTATTCGCCTGATAAAGGGTCGTGTGTTTTTTCGACCCGAAACAATTGTTGCGAATTTATTGCATTTTAAAGTGTTTTTTCAAAGTTTGTAACTAATACAATTTTCGTAGGGATTACTTGAAAGGCGTAGCTTTGTATAGCAACTAAAAATCCTAACAGATACAACGGCAAACTTTCAGCTTTATATATTCAAATTAACATTTGGCTGAATTCCATGATTTATAAAAACAAAACCAGGCATTTTTAACATGAGTTTCATGGCCAAGACGTCAAGAGCATGTAAAAACCAAAACTTAGCCAGAACATTCTGTTTTAGAACTCATGTTAATCTGAAAGATTGCAAAACCTCTGAAGAATGCTGGAGATTTTCTCTTTTACGAAACGTTTATATCATTTTATCTGCCATTTAAATTTCCCCAAAAGTTTTAGCTCTTATAAAATGTCACTAAATCTTTAATCATGTTTGCAAAAGAGTAAAAAATAAATATTTTTGCGTAGTTATACATGATTAGCATTCTAAATGAGAAGTTAATGATTATCTCGCAGATGTTTAGCTCAGTTTTTTTCATAATCCGTAGTTATGAATATTAAAGATTTAAATGAAAGTGTTTACTATAAAATACAGGCGAAAACAGCGTAATTGGAAAGCGAAACATCATGTAATTAAAAGTATATAAAAGCACACACACACGTTCAAAATATTAAAAAAAAAAAAAAAAAAAAACATTTAATAATAAAATTTAAGCCAGTAAAACGTCGGACATTGGTAAGAGTATACCTTCATAGATATATCATCACGTGGGGCGTGGGGCTTAAATATGTTAAAACTGGATAGATCATTGACATAACTTTTGGCAATGCCTGATTAAAATAATAATAACAAAATAAATTTAAAACAAGGAATATATATATTTTTTCCTTAGATTGTAATACTGAAAACCTTCTGAATGGAATAATTATTTTTACCTATTGTACAAATATTTTTATTTTGAAACAATGGCCTTTCTTAATTTGCTGTAAGATAACAAAAACTTCATTTACCATAGTTTGAAACATTACTTTTTCGTATTCTATATTTTTATACTATATAAAAAAATTTGGAAATTAAAGTTTTTCGTAATCAAATGTCATCTTTTCATAAATATGACCTAGAAAATATTCTAATTATAGCCCTTCTCCCCATTATTTTTGCACATTAAAGTAATTTACATCTGAATGCAAATGCACTTCACTGACCAAATATTGAGGCAAATTGCGTTTTTAAATGAGACACTCCTTTCATATTTTCTTTACATTTATGACTCATGAAATTATAAATACAAAAACGTAATTCCATCTTCTACTATTTTTACTTCCACTCCTCAACAAGAAAAAGTTGTACACACTTGAAACTAAAACTTCCCACATCTCGAGTCATTATGCTGTAACTTCCTTTTACAACACATCCTGATAAAAATCAATAGAAATGAAGAAACTTTTTTTTTGATAAGGAGAAATAAATAAATAAATAGAGAAAAATCGACAGCATCTTTCAACAAAATCTTCATCATAGCCGGATCTTGACACGCCTTCAGTCCATACTGGTGGTTTTCTCTTCATTCACAGATTCTTCTGACCCCGTTATTTAATAGGCAGGCCTAGTTTCATGATACATTCGTGACCTAGGCCTATCACTGCGGGGCTTAAAAGGGAGCTTTCTTCACTGATGCCCCATTTCACCCAGACTGACCTTTTTTAATAAATTCGTGCATTAAGTGATTTTTTATGAGATAGAAATATTGTATAATAAATTATGTAATTTCTGGTTATATATCAAAATTTTACGACCCACCGAGTAAATTTTAGCGGCTGCGACAGAGTTCACTAAAATATAACTACATAGTTCACTAAAATTCACTAAAATACTCAAAAATATATTATCCAGCAAAAATTATTAAACTGACTTTTCGGAGTAAAAACACCATAGGTGGTTATGTTAGCTGTGAAACGAAAACACCCAGTGAAATAAAGGAAAAACAAATATCGATAAAATATATGAAATATTATTCGCAAGCAAAATATTATTCGAAGGTTTATTATTATTATTATTATTTATAAATAGTCATAAACGCAAAGCATCTCTATCAGTCATCGAAACCTTATGTTAATCCATGGAGAAAATAATGGTTGGTTGGTTAGATTTTACGTCGCACTAGTGCTGCGTAATGAGCAATTAGCATAGATATAGTAATTTATATAGATCTATCATCCCCATGTTCACGAGCAAAGATTTTTGATGCCGAAAAAGTTTTTTGGCATCAGCCATTAGAGAGTTAAAACTCGAAAACAGTAATAGAATAGAATGGTAATGAATTTTGAAAATGCCGAAATATTGCGCGGCTTTTAAGTGTTCTAATAAATAAATGAAAAGAAATGGGATAAGTTTTCATAAATAAGTTATATTCAAGTAATTTATGAAAAATATAATTTTTATAATCAGTTGCTTTGTTATTATTATGAGATTATTACTGTTTTCATATTTAATGGAATACTTTTTTTAAATTTTAATATTTTTTAATATTTTATATTAGTAAGTAATTGGAATTCTCAAAATTCTTTTAAATGTAGCTAGCAGCCGTGAAAGTTTTAATATATAACTAGTATGTTGTGGCCATCACAAGACTTTCTTCCAAATATAATCCTATACAAATTTATGCAATACAAATAATTTATTAAATTATAATTTATTAAAATTATTTTTCATGATGAATGCAGATGATTTTTATCTCAAAGAAGTATAACAATAATAAATGCCGAAAGAAGTACAGTTTTGTGCAGACACGAGTATACTAGAGTATAGTAAAAAAAATAAAGAAAGAAAGAAAAAAGAAAACGAAAAGAAAGGAAGAAAGAAAAAGGGGTATCTGGAGTTTTTCATTCTCTTTTAGTGCATAAATTTTATTTGCTAAATTACCTATGTGTATTCCCGTGTATATTCACTCGGGGAAATACATCCATAAGAGAGTAAAATGGCCATCATTTCCCGATTAAAAAAGGTATCACTTTTCCCCTCTCAATGATCAATCTATGTCTTATTACTATATCTATGGCAATTAGGTCCATTTTGGAACTTAATATTTTCCGAAAATTCATTTTCTTTAGGGCAATATAGAGACGTTAAACTGTTAAAAGAAAAGTTAAAACAACGTGTTAAAAAGCACAAATGAAAGAAAAATTGTAAACTATACGGCAAGAACTTAAGAAGCTCCGAAACGGCTGCATAGATTACAGTTTTTTTTTTTTTTTTCATTTGTGCTTTTAAACGTTGTTTTAACTTTTCTTTTAATATTCCAGCCAAAATGTCGCCACTTACATATAATGTTAAACTGTACCTGTAAGAAATGTCTCCCATAGACGTAATGTATTCAAATTGTTTTAATATTCCTGTACATGAACCATTTCTTCGATTTCAGTAAAAGGTTTCATGTAGCGTCCTCATGTGATACAGATTTAAAATATTCAGTTTCGACACTCTGGTTAAATTTATTCTTGAGCTATGCTGATAACAGGTATGTAGAAACACACAGAGACTAATCGCTAAAAACCTGTGTTTCGGATTCAGAAGACCCTAAAACGTATAAATATAGCAAAATACAAGTTCGAAAATTTGACCCCGAAACGGTATTTTCTTTATCATTATATGGGTAAGCAATAGTAAAAATATCAAAGAAAGTTTTTATAATATTTCTTCATCCCAATTCAGAACACTTAACACAAAAAATTAGCTATGTATTGAAACATATAACATTGAAAAGTGTGACTTTATAATCTTACACAATACCGATATTTACATAAATGCATAGAGTCGGTAACAAAAGCCTCCGAACGCTAGCAAAATTTCCTATGTAAAAAAATTACACTTAATACAGTTTTGTTAAATAAATACTTGTCGAATCCTGTTCTTAGTCAGTGTAAGACCATGATTCGACAAGTATTTATTTAACAAAACAGTATTAAGTGTACTTTTTTATATAGGAATTTTTGCTAGTGTTCGGAGACTTTTGTACATAACCAGAATTTTAGCTTCTCTAAACACATGTTACAGTTTTCTCTACAGTTGACATATAAAATAGCGTCGTTATTTCCAAAGTAACTCGTGAAATTTTTAGCACAGAATACATTAAAAAAAAAAGGTTTATTCTTTTTAAATTGAAGATCTTAATCTCAATACGCAAGCGAAGTGATGACATCACTGGCCGTTCGTCGATGCAAGAAAAAGATTTCCTATGTTAAACGCCCATTGGATTTTTTGTAAAAAAATATTAAAAATCGAAGAAAATTATTTCCCGATTTTAATCTCCATATTTGGTTATAGATATGTATTAGTTATCACGTGCATGCGTTAGATCAAGTTTCTTTTGCTGTAAAATTAATAAAATTTGAATTTTAAATTTCAAAACTCTAGAAAAAAAAAAAAAAAATGGCAAACTTCCATATTCGATTCAAAACATAAACATTTCATTTCAAAGAATGATATTTACACAATAAATATCCAACTAATATACTAATTAAAAAGAAAATGATAAATATTCTATCACAATTTTAAGTCAAATTTGTTTTCAAATGTCTAAATAAAGTATCCAATATAAGATACTAATATGTTGCAGCGGAACAGATTTGATATCTGTCATCCTTGGCAGAAAAAAAAAATATCACTAAATTATCTGGCGAACATAATTTAATTTCTTTCAAAAATCATGGTTATTTTAACAACTTATATTAAGAGAGTAATGAATAATATGAAACAATATTTCGTACAATACATATTACAAAAATATAGATCTGGCATGTATATTTTCGTATTACGTTTTTGATCGCCAAATACAAAAACGCGAAAGACAACAGAGTTTTGAAATTTAAAATTAAAATTTTGTCAATTTGACAGCAAAATAACTCAATCTAACACATGCACATGATAACTAATACATATACATATATATACCCGAATATGAGGATTAAAATCGGGATATAATTTTCCTCGATTTTCAATAATTTTTTACAAAAAATCCAATGTGCGATTAACATAGGAAATCATTTTCTTGCATCCACGAACGGTCAGTGACGTCACGCTTCGCTTGCGTATACGGATAATGTACAGTCGGCATCAAAATTACTCGAGCGCTAGCAATAATTCCTATATAAAAAAGAAATACATTTAATACTATTTTGTTAAATAAATCCTTGTCGAATCACGTTCTTAGTCAGTCTAAGAACGTGATTGGACAAGGACTTATTGAACAAAACAATAGTAAGTGTATATATATATATATATATATACATAGGAATTATTGCTAGTGCTTGGATAGTTTTGCTGCCGACTGTAACCTAAAAATTTTAAAGCAGCTTGTCTCACCTCAGTAACATTATTGAGCGTAAAAACCTGTAAAACTGTAGTTCCAACCAAGATGGTTATATTGCAAAGAAAATTACTTTTGATATTCTTCTGATATTTCATCGTCTCTTCTTTTCTATTACAGTCGGCAGTAAAAGTATCCGATCGCTAGCGAAAATTCCTATGTAAAAAAAGTACACTTAATACAGTTTTGTTAAATAAATCCTTGTCGAATCACATTCTTAGACTGACTAAGAACATGATTCGATAGGGCCGCGGTAGCCCAGTCGGTAGAGCGCTGGCCTCGTAATTGGAAGATTGCGGGTTCGGTACTCGAGCCGGCCAAAGACCGTCGTGTACACTAATGGCGGCTGGTGCACGTAAAATCTGTCGTGGCCGCAATGTCCTCCATGTTCCCATCAAAAATTATACCTCTGGGGGTTATCAAAATGGGAGAGCCATCCCCTCCGTGGAGAATCAAAATTGTGATGGTATGTTTCCGGACCACCTACAGGGATGAGTCCTAGACCTTCGCCAATTGCCCATCTGCACAGCACTAGTGCGACGTAAAACCCAACCATCCATCGATCCATCCATGATTCGGTAAGGATTTATTTAACAAAACAGTATTAAATATACTTTTTTTTAAATATAGGAATTATTGCTAGCGCTCGAATAATTTTGCTGCCGACGGTATTCTTGAGCTTCTGAATAATGTACGTTGGCAATATAAAAATATGCTTAAAGAAATGCCTTTTATAAATGCAATATATCTGAATTGTTTTGGAATTTCATTCTTAATCCAGTTGCATTATTTATACCATTACTAATCGAAAATATCTGAAATATTCTGTGTGTATATATACATAAACAAGTAATACTATTTATGTAATTTGTAATAGAAAAACTTGCAAAAAATTTTTTGACTTACAAGGATAGTCTGCTGTAATATGCGAAACCAGACACTAACTACAGATACTTTAAATTTGTACACTGTTTATTTATAAAGTGCTATTTTTATACTTGAAGAATGTTTTCATTATCTTTTTTCGTCTCGTTTACGGCAGAATTTTTTGAAGAAATTAAAACACTGTATTTCTACAAAAACATTTAATTCTTAAAAGTATTATCTTATTATCGAGGTTCCATCACATCGAGATTTACAGAAATGCCTGCATAGCCAGAAATTTACCTTCTCTAAATGCATGTTAAAAAATTCTATACAGTTAATGTATAAAATTCTTTTCAGGGCACTTGAAAACGTGTAAGTGCAAAAAAAAACTCAATTTTAAAATTCGACCCAAAAACAATGCTTTTCCTACCATATATGGTTAAGAGAAAGTAACAAATATGGAAGAGTGTTTCTTATTATATTTCTTCATCATTATTTCGATAGATTTTTCGAAACAATTAATGCTAAAAATTGAAATATATAAATACTGAAAAGTGTAACTTTATTATCGAGGTTACAACATATCGATATTTACACAAATTCATGCCTTATCAAAAAATTAGCTTCTCTAAACTCATAATACAAAATTCTATACAGTTAACTTATAATCCTGCTTTTCGGATTCAAGGAACCTCAAAACGTGTAAGATAACAAAATCTCAATTTTAAAAATTTGAACAAAAAACAGTAGTTTCTCTACCAAATATGGGTAAGAGAAATTTAAAAATATCAAAGAGTGTTTTTTATTATATTTCTTCATCCCAATTCCGGTGACTTCACTGAAACAATAACACTAAAAATTATTTATTCATTAAAACATATAAAACTGAAAAGTGCGTCCTTTATTATCGAGGTTACATCATATCGAGATTTACACAAATGCATACTGAAATAAAAAAATAAAAAAAAAATCTTTAAATACACAAAATTCTATACAGTTAACGTATAAAATACCGTTTTTATTCCCAAAGTATCAAGGGCAACGAACTAGAGTATCCTCTTACCTCAATTTCGGTAACTCAGATTCGATTCTATAACCAATTCAACAGATCATTGTTGAAACCGCTTTCAACCGAACGAAACCAGTTGAAACAGAGCACAGTTTTTCCGCTTGTAATTGTTCGATCTCAAATCCTACATGAGCTCTTCATATATATTTTTTTTCTTAATGCTTTTGATTTCCGATACAATCAAAAGGAAATTGAAAATTAGGATAAACTGTGTTCTAAAATACGATGCGTTTAATATGCATGAAGTAACTTGCAAACTGATTGATGCATTATAAAATAGAAGAGGTGATAATAAGCTTTTTTGCTAATATTGACTTCTAACATTAAAAAAAAAGCATGTTATTGACATCGATTTTAAAACATTTTCCGACTCTAACTACCAGTTCAATACATCTTTAAACTAAAATGAATTTTATCTTCGTGTTGATATCTGAAAATATATATTGTGATTTAAGTCATATATATATTATACAGGGTGGTCAGAAAACATGATAGAAAGCATTTTAAGTTTCTGATTTCAAATGTATTGATGCAAATATAATTCTTCCATATTATAATAGCACATATAGTGACATTTCAGTTGAATGCTTAATTACCGGAAATAAAGAATAAGCAATATAGAATCATAAACCTTTTAAGATCGATTATATATCGTAAGAAAATTTTATGAGAATAACCGATGTAATGTCCCCGTTCGATGGGCATGTCGTTCAGAGTTCAAAAAGAAAAAGACGCTCAATGAAGAGATAATCGCGCAGTAAGTTATAGCACTCTAAAGTCGCAGTGATTTTTAAGCCATAATATGACTGATGTAATGGTCCTAATCTCCCACTGATTTTAATTGTTTACATGTTGATGGACAGATATGAATCTACAGGGAGTGTTTAGGATGCAAAAAGAAAGGCGTCGGGATGAAAATCAGCAGTTGTTACTGACGACATCAGGGAGCCTGCACGCGCATACTTTGAGGATCAGCCAACCACTTCCACTCGACAGGCGGCCCAACAATTAAGCATATCCAAAACATCATTACAAAGGCTAATGAAAGCAGTAGGATTGTGTCCATACAAGATCCAAATGTGACAGCCGATAAAGGGGGGGGGATACTGTGCAGCGAAGATATTTCGCAAATCACATAATCGAGGAACTTAAAAATGGTTCCATCACTGAATACAAGATCTGGTTCAGTGATGAGACCCATTTTCAGTTGAATGGTTTCGTGAACAAACAAAACTGGCGCCACTGAGGTACGGAAAATCCTCATCTCAGCGCCATCTCTTCACTGCATCCACAAAGGGTCATGGTGTGGTGTGCCATATCGTCGAAGCAGATAATTGGTCCGATATTTATTGATGGTGTGGTCACATGAGTGAAGTATCGAGAGTTGCTAGAGCGTCACTTTGGCCCTCATGCGGGCCATCTCAACAGGACACGCCAGTACTGGTTCAAGCCAGATGGGGCTCGTCCTCAAAAAACTTCTGACGTCTTCACGTGGCTTGAAACGACGTTTGGTGAGCGTTTGATTGCATTGGATGCAGAGAAATTCACGGGGCACGGGATAGTGTAGACCCCATACAGTCCGGACCAAAATCCGTGCGACTTATTCTTATGAGGTTACATCAAGGTTAGAATCTATAGGAATAGCCCTGATTCACTAAAGGACCGAAAATTGGCTATCAGAAGTGAGATTGATGCACTTGATTACGACACACTCCAGCGCATTTTGACAGAGTTTTGGAACCGGGACGGTAGACATTTTAAGCATATTGTATATTAAATGTCATTCATATCTTTATTCAATAAAATATGTTTCATGTTCTTGCATGTTGTCTTTTTTCCACAATGATCGTTTACTTTCAATTATGTTTTTCTGACCACCCTGTATATATGTGTGTATGAAATTTAATAGATATGTAAATATATTTATATAATCAAGTTGTATAATTAAAAATATATATATATATATCATCGGTATTCGCATTGCACTGCATAAAGAGAAAGGAATATTCCCGTTCCGAATTGGTTCAAAATTTTCTCGCACATGCCCAGATCGTACGATTTTGGTCTTACAGTATGTGCTTTGTGTTTTAATATTATGGATAAATAAATAAAGGTGGCCTGCGATTCTGTTTTTCTGTTAAAAATAGATTTTAGAATTTTCTAGAGCATAATGTATATCTATCTATATATATGTATGAATAATTAAAAAAAAAAAAAAATCTTTTGTCCGGCTCAGACATCGAACTCATATTAGCAGTAGAATACGAAATCATGCATCGAAGAGCGCTGCTAACGTCAGGTACAGTCGGTAACAAAAGTGTCCGAACACTAGCAAAAATTTCTATACAAAAAAGGTTCACTTCATACGGTTTTGTTAAAAAAATCCTTATCGAATCATGTTCTTACACTGACTAAGAACAAGATTCGACAAGGATTTAAACAAAACCGTATGAAGGGTACTTTTTTACATAGGAATTTTTGCTAGTGTTCGGACACTTTTGTTACCGACTGTACCTGTAAATCACGTCATCAAGTGACACAACGGGGATCCTTTTTATAATCATATTCATGTCAGTATTAGCGAAACACAGGTAGTTTTATGTTATAATCCTTTTTTTTTTTTTTTTTTTTTTTTGCTATAAAACTATTCGTATTATAGCACCTAACAGTTAATATACATTATTATATTAAATTTCATATCTAGAATTTTTTTTTAAATGCGTATCAAACATGTGAAAAACTATCCTTATCCAGCCCTTGATATTTTTGGATAACGACATCTTTCTTTAAACTGATATTTAAAAGAAATTATGAACATAAATGCCAGAAAATTTCTCATCTTACGTTTAAATGCAAGTAAATATGTAAAAGAAAACAGTTTTTAAATCGAAATTAATAATAATAAATGAAAAACAGTGATGCACAAAGTATTTGAAATTTGCTTTCTTCGCTATAAGTTACTTGCTATTTTCATCTTAATACTTTTTCTTTTAATAGGAAAAAGCTTTAAATCCTAATCAAATTTGCCTTATAATATGTTGCTTTATGAGTTATATTAAACATAATTCCATGTAAATATACACATATCTAGAGTATTATTCTTTGAAAATTTAATTTCATAAACTAATATTGTTTTAATAGCTTACACTTAACAGCTTATTATCTAAAATGGTATTATATTTATTGAATGTGGAAAGAAGTTTAAACAGGATAAATATGTTGCTTAAAGTAAATTCCATATGAAAAATTTGCTAAGTAATGCAAGTGTCTGAATTTTTAAAATATCTGAAAATTTAGACGCGTTTGCTGTCTGAAATTTCTCACAGTTATGTGTTTCAGGTATCTGAATTGATATTTCAGACACATTTCTGTCTTAAATTAAGGTATCTGGAATGTCTAAGGTGTATATTAAGACATTTACGTATCTTAAGTGACTTTTCAGTTGTTTTTATGTCTTACGTTAAGACCCCTTTATTTGCAGTGATGGCTGGAAAATGGATCTACTGGCACACCATATCATACGCAAGTGTTGGGAACATGCAATGAGAACGAGTACAAAGGGATAATTTTTTTTTTCTCTTCGACGTCTCTGCACACAAAAACAGGGATGTCCATCCTGATGCTGTCGAAGTCCGAGATTCGTCTAAAAAGACGAGATGATGCTAGTTTCTGTGATCATGCTGTCTTTGGAGGCACCACTGTCCTCCTCTTTCTGCTGCATTATAAAGGGAAGCCGGAAAAACGTTTGACATGCTGATTGTCTGTAGTGTACACAGTAAAAAATAATAAATAAGTTAGTAAAAAATGTAAAAAATTTAGAATTTCTATTATTTTTTTACGAGAAATTCCCTTCTTCGTAAAAAACTCGTAAATTTAAGACATACCCAACTTTTACAAGGGATTTTCCTTTTATGAGAAACTCCCTTCTCATAGAAAAAATGGATTTAATATTATGAGAGTTTTGAGGCATTTTCGTTCCCAGGAAATTCCCTTAATTTCACTAGAACTTTTTTTTTCCCTGTTGTTTTTCCCGTTAATGTTGTTTCGCTAAGCCAACGGACACTCGGTTGGTTGGAAAAGAGTTAAATTTCTGTGTAAAGTTACGCAATATAGCTCTACGATTCCAAAGGCTCGAGCAATCAACGTGCATGTTCTCTCGGGGATTACTTATGCATAACATCAGTACATGAGTACGAAAGTACTCTTCATACGGTTTTGTTAAATAAATCCTTGTCGAATCCTGTTCTTAGTCAGTGTAAGAACATGATTCGGTAAAGATTTATTTAACAAAACCGGATGAAGTGTACTTTTTTACATAGGAATTTTTGCTAGTGTTCGGACACTTTTGTTACCGACTGTAAAAATTGAAAAACACGCGCTTATCTTGTAAACTGTTTGCAAGATCTTCCGGAGAGAACCATTGTAAACTCCTTGGTTTATATACAAACGGAACGCTTGCAATTTCAATGACGTAAATTTTGCAAGTTTTTTGCAAATACAGTCGGCAGCATAAGTATCAGAGCACTAGCGACAATTCCTATGTAAAGAAATACACTAAATGCAGATTTGTTAAATAAATCCTTGTCGAATCCTGTTCTTAGTCAGTCTAAGTACATGATTCGGCAAGGATTTATTTAAAAAAAACAGTAATAAGTGTGCTTTTTTCATATAGGAATTTTTGCTAGTGCTCGGATACTTTTGCTGCCGACTGCAGTTATACATTTGGAACGCTTGCAAACGGCTTTACAATTGCAAGTGTTTCATTTGTATGTACCCCTTTGCGTGATTTTAATACGCTAGTTATTATTATTATTATTGTTGTTGTTGTAATACAAAAATATTAGTCATAGGAGACGATCGCGTTGTCTGCCAAAACCTAGAAGGGTTGCCGAAAGCCTGCTCCTGCGCCCATCTCCTACGCCGTTACGGAAATATACGTCAATGGTTAAAATGTTCTAAAGCTTGTCTTTCAGATTACTTATTTTGAAGAAACTGTCTGTTCTTTGTTCAAAACCAAATTTGACCGGAGACATTTGATTTCATAATTTACACTATAAATGTTAGCCGAAGAATATAAAAAGGCTGATGAGAATCTTAAAACAAAATTCTGAAATAACGACCTTGATCTTAAAGATCTGTTCAAGTAAAACGAATTTAAGATCAACATTGCAATGCAAACAGATAACTTTGTTTAATTTTACAATTTCCTTACTCCATGGTGATATTATCCTTGAAATTCACTCTTCAATGGAGGACAAATACAGTAATTGTTCTTATTACTTTATCTTTCTAAAAGCGGTTTGTACTAGAGGAATTTCTTGTGTACATTAACACTTCAGCATTGTTTAAACATACTTACAAAGGCAATTTAAATAATAACCTTGAATAACAATCCTTGTTGAAAGTTCCAACTAAGATGATGAAATTTGTAGGAAATCTTTGCTCTAAAGAAATGCTTGAAAAGAAGAAAAGAAAAATGCATTATTTACAATTTTCGTAACTTAAAAAATTTAAAGAATAAATTTAGAGGTTCCAAGTTGATAAAGCACTCTAGTTGTCAGGACGCTTTGAAATCTAAACAGTGCGGTGCTATTACGGACACTCCTGGAATACTAATTGATTGACAGGTAGTATTAGATATTTTTCTTTTTATAAGAGATGACCATGTTAAAAATGATACCTTGTTAAAAAGCAATTCCATTAACGATATTCTCATTACCACTAACACAATCGGTTAAATGGTTTAAATGTATATTTTGTGTTCATTATACTTAAGGCAATGCCAAATAGCTCAAACTGATTTAAACTTAAATAGAAATAATAAATACAGTGTACATTAAGCAACCCATAATGTATTTGTTTAGGTAAACAGTGAATAATAATCTGCTAAAAAGGGACTGCAAATAATGTAATTTAATCGAACTGTGAAAAAATATTACATTATTGCTTGTATTTTTTATGTATTTGTACATACACCCCGCGACAAAAAGATAGGTACAAAGGGTTTTTTCTTTGATTTTTCATAAAATAACATTATTTAAATTGTGCTTATCATTTATTATTATCATAAAATAACACTATTCCCGGACTAATTTTTGTTTTAAGACTCATTTAGAAAAGTTTTAAGACTAAAATTTTTCTAATTTAAGACTACACTCCGCGACAAAAAGATAGGAACAAAGGTTTTTTTTAATTTTTCATAAAATAACATTATTTAAATTGTGCTGATCATTTATTATCATAACAAAATATTATCATATCAAAAACATATTAAATATTTGAATCATATTCAAAATAGGGGAAGCCGGGGTAAATAAGAGACAAAAAATATTAATAAAATCTATACTATTAATCTAAATAACTTGAAATAAATATCTCGTATTAATTTCATTAAATGGACTCCTCGTGATTTTTTAGGTGATTTTTGAACTTAATTTTTTTTTTTTTTTTTTTTTTTTTTTTTAATTTTCATTAAATCCTTGTCTCTAATAACCCCACGTGGGGTAATAAGAGGCCAGGCTTGTAACTGTCCATATATAACAATGTAAAATCATGTGGAATAATAAAAGACATCTGGAAACAATTCTAAATCAGCAAATAGTTTTTAATTTTTATTATTTACATCCATCCAAAAAATATGTTTTCTCGAAAATTAACTGTCATAAATGTGTTTGTGAAATTCATTTATTTTAATATTAGGTCCTAAATAATATAATATTGTACTTAATGATAGTTCTACATAATCAACATAACCTAGGGATTAACCAAAAACATCAATATAATTTTTAAAATGGGCAGAAAATATTTTGCCCATTTTCTAAAGTGTAGGCAAAAAAGACGTATCTTTGAAGTGTATACAAGCGAACAAAATGTTATAAAAGATTTTTCTAGTAATTATAAATGAACTTATTTATTATGTAATGAAGTATTAATGACTAAATACTAACTTATACACATTCAAAACATAAATTTACATAATCATAACAACTAAATATGGTCTAGCCAAATCAGTAAAACTGCTTTTTGATTTAAAGTGAAAAAAAAATGTTCTCTTGGTAAACTTAGACTGGGCCTAACACTTGGTAAACTCTTCGTAAACTAGTCAGGCAGAATTAACAGAAACTACAATGAGGGGTGGGGGGGGAGGGCACAGTAATTAACAGTGGGGGTAATAAGAGACATGTGTCTCTTATTACCCCCACAAAAAATAAAAATGGGGTAATAAGAAACATGCCTAGAACATGTAAATAAAGAATGCTTTCAAGGTTTTAAAAAATTGTACATCAAAGTCATAGTCTTGGTCAAAAGGTTACACATTAATAAATCCCAAACATCTTACCTACAAAAAAAAATAAAGAAAAATTTAGAAAAAGTCACGAACTTTCAGGGTAAGTTCAAAGTGAAGGTTTTTTTTCGTCGTATAAAAAGAATTCAAAATATGTTATAAACTTCTCAATAAGTGTATTGTAGTAAAGAATACACATGATACTTAATATTACATATTTTTAAAGTTGTCTAAGTATATTTTTTGGTGGTTTTTTTGACTGCGTCTCTTATAACCCCTGTCTCTTATTACCCCGGCTTCCCCTAATCATATTCAAAAATTTAAAAAAGAACCCTTTGTTCCTATCTTTTTGTCGCGGTGTGCAGTCTTAAATTACAAAAAATTTAGTCTTAAAATTTTTCTAAATTAGTCTTAAAACAAAATTAGTCCGGGAATAGTGTTATTTTATGATAATAATAATCGATAATCACAATTTAGATAATGTTATTTTATGAAAAATCAAAGAAAACACCCTTTGTACCTATCTTTGGGGTGTATGTATACTACATACATATATATATGCACACATAATAGAAATTTTTGAATTTTCGTCCAATTCTAGACTCCCTAGAACTGAGTATTTGCATCTTTGTTTTAGATTATTTATCATTAAAATCAAATACGATACATAATTATTTTTTTATTATTTATTAAATAATTTAAACTAAAATATTCTTAAATCTTAAGACACAATTAAATTAATTACGTACACTGCTCGACATTGAAAATGCAACACCAAGAAGGAATGATAATAACGGAATGAAATTTGTTGAACACGTACATTATAGTAGGAAGAACAATTGATTAAAACTTCAGGAAATTTGGAGTAATATGTACTGAGAAAACAGTACATAAAGCAGCGATCTTTGTGAGCAGTAACAGCACATATCTGCCTAGGCATTGAATCGAACAGAGATTGGATGACATGTACGGGTAGAGCACTTCACGGAGTTTTAACACGATGCCACAATTCATCGATCGAAGTTACTGGTGAGTGGTGGGGGGACCAGTCGCTTTTCAACGATTAAAGAGTCATTTTCATTGGTGAGAGATCAGGAGAACACGCTGGCCAGTGAAACAGTCGAACACATTCGGCACCAATGAAGGTCCATACAATATGGACAACTTGCGGTCGTGCATTGTCCTGCTTAAATGTTGCGCTTCGGAGGCCTTGAACATAGGGCAGAGCTATAGGCCTTAACTCGTCAGAAATGCAATGGCTGGTATTCAGAGTGGCGGGAATGAAAACAAGAGGTGACCCGGACGTGTATCCAATGGTACAACATACCATCAATCCAGGTGGTGACTCAGTATGCGACTACCAAAATTCTAATTACCCTCAAAACTGCATCACTGATATGGGCGCCATTAATGTGTGATCAACGATGAACATGGGCGCAGGAATGGCGTGAAGACACTTTTCAGACAAATCACAATCCTGTTTACAGCATCAAGATTGTCTTATCCGTATTTAACGGCATTATGAATAATGCACATTGCCAGCTGGGATTCGACATCATCATACTGTTCATCTTTTGCAATGATGTTATGGGTTCCCATTGGATACACGTCTCGATTACTTCATGTTCGTATTCCTGGCACTCTTAACAGCGGCCATTAAATTTCTGATGAGTTAAGGCCCGCCCTTCTGCCCTGTATTCGAGGCCTCCGTAGCGAAAAATTTTACCAAGATAATGCACGACCGCAAGTTGTTTGTATTCTTCGGACCTGCTTTGCTACAGAATGTGTTCGACTGTTGCTATGGCTAGCGCGTTCTCCTGATCTCGCACCAATGAAAATGACTGTTTAATCATTGAAAAGCGACTTGCATCCACCACTCACCAGTAACTTCGATCGATGAATTGTGGCATCGTGTTGAATCTTCATGAAGTGCTCTACCCGTATATGTCATCCAATCGCTGTTCGATTCAATGCCTAGGCAGATATGTGCTGTTATTGCTCATAGAGGTCGCTGCTTTATGTACTGTTTTCTCAGTACATATTACTCCAAATTTCCTGAAATTTTAATTAATTGTTTTTCCTACTATAATGTATGTGTCCAACAAATTTCATTCCGTTATTATCATTCCTTCTTGGTGATGCATTTTCAATGTCGAGCAATGTATTTTTTTAGATATTAGTTATTCAGACAAATTTTTGTTTTTAATTAATCTTTTACTTACAAAATCTTTTGTCTTATATTTAAGGTGTTTTGTAAAACTAAACCTTAAATCATTATATTCACAAAGCAAATATGACAAACGGCGAAAGTAAATTAATATTCCCTCTGGTTTAAGGTTTTTCCTAATCAATCATGTTATTTGCGTATTATCACGATGAGTGGTGTCTTTACTAAAGCAAACTTAGATGCGGTCACGACTGGAGGTCATAATATCCTAATATCTTTACCGAACACTTCGCATGCTTAAAAAAATAACTTCGAATAAATAAACTTTCCTAATATCTTTACCAAATATTTCCCATTTATAGCATGCCTTTGTCAGAATAAATTTTTTATTTTATGCTTTTTAGGGCTTCACAATAAAAAGCTTCTAATGTTACAAAAGGTTTTTTATTTACATTTTTATTTTCTGCTTTTTAGTTTTTTTTTCCCTTAAAAAAAGCTTCTTAAAATAATCAATAAAAATTCCTTAGGGTAATGTGTAAACAATGAAAGATTTTCCTTTGTCAATTGGCACCTTTTCTAATAATTATCTGCAAAAACGCAACACATTGGCCTTCGAAGATGGAACCCACGACCATCGCATTATCAGCATGACGCTCTAATTAAAGGCCAAGAAAAGTCATAGAACATTCTAGAAATATATAACAAATACATATACAAAAAGAATATTGTTCTCGAATTGTTTTTAAAATATTTTGAATGTTTAAATTTTTTTATCTCTTGCAAACATGAAATATCTATATTTTTCTTTAAAATTTTCTTATTGTTGAAACTTTTATTTTTTATAGTACATCTCTGCAAGAATAAGTTTTTATTTTATGCTTTTTAGGACTCTCTAATAAAACGCTTCCAGTGTTTTTTTTTACTTGGATTTTTATTTCGTGCGTTTTAGTAACTAAAAGGAAAAAAAAAAAAAAAAAAACTAATCAAAATTTCTTAGGATACTGTTCAGAAAACGAAAGAAAATTCACATCTTTTCTATAAATTATTTGCAAAAAAGTAACACATTGCCCTTCGAGGATCGAACTCACGACCATCGCGTTACCAACATGGCCCTCTAACCAACTAAGGCAACCAGCGACGTAATGATTTCCTCACGTTTACAGTCGGTAACAAAAGTGTCCGAACACTAGCAAAAATTTCTATGTAAAAAAGTACTTTTCATACGGTTTTGTTAAATAAATCCTTGTCGAATCCTTGTCTTAGTCAGTGTAAGAACATGATTCGATAAGGATTTATTTAACAAAATCATATGAAGTGTGCATTTTTTACATAGGAATTTTTGCTAGTATTCGGACACTTTTGTTACCGACTGTACTTTAAAGTGGAAGCGCCTTGTCTTTTAGCGTGACACGAAGACACGATGACAAAAATCCAATTTCAATAAAAAGCTTCTAATAAATAATGTGTCCTAATATTTACCGAACATTTCACTTTTTTGAAAAATTAACTATGAATAAATAAACTGTTCTAATACTTTTACCGAACATTTCACTTTTTCGAAAAATTAACTCAAAATAAATTATGTGTCCTTATATATTTACCAAACATTTCCCTTTTTTAAAAAGTTGACTATGAATAAATAAACTGTTCCAATACTTTTACCGAACATTTCACTTTTTCGAAAAATTAACTCTGAATAAATAAACTGTCCTAATATCTTTACCGAATATTTCACTTTTTTGAAAAATTAACTATGTATAAATAAACTGTTCTAATAATTTTACCGAACATTTCACTTTTTTGAAAAAATATCTCTGAATAAATAAACTATCCTAATATCTTTACCGAACGTTTCACTTTAAAAAAAAAATTAACTATGAATAAATAAACTGTTACAATATCTTTACCGAACATTTCACGTTTTTAAAATATTAATTATGAATAAATAAACTGTCCTAATATCTTTACCGACCTTTAAAAAAAATTACGAATACTTCAGCCTGAATCTGTACTATTTAATTTTGAACCCAAAATTAAAAAAGAAAAAAAATATTGAATGACTTAGAAATGAAAATTTGGGACCATAGAACCTCTTATATAAAAACCTTATCAAATCTTTTGCATATTGTAAAATATGTCTTTTTCATCTGAAAAATACTTCGCATACATTTTATTATTACTATTACTATCATTATTATTTCTCAAACATCAAGTGTACCTGATCCTAACCCACAAAATGAACCCTCCACTTACAGTCGGGGGCAAAAGTATCCGAGTACTAGCAAAAATTCCTATGTAAAAAAAGTACACTTCTACAGTTTTGTTAAATAGATCCTTGTCGAATCCTTTTCTTAGTCAGTCTAAGAATATGATTCGACAAGAATTTATTTAACAAAACAGTATTAAGTGTACTTTTTTACATAGGAATTTTCATTAGTGCTCGGATAATTTTGCTGCCAACTGTAACCTAAAAATCTTAAAGCAACTTGTCTCGCCTCAGTAATATTACTGAGCGTAAAAACCTGTAAAACTGTACTTCTAACCAAGATGGTTATATTGCAAAGAAAATTACTTTTGATATTTCGACAAGTTTTCATCTCTCTTCTTTTTTATAACGTAAAATAAAGAAAGGAAAGAAAATGACGTACAGCCGAAAGGAAAATTATTCGAGAGCTAGCAATAATTCCTAAGTAAAAAAAGTGCACTTAATACTATTTTGTTAAATAAATCCTTAGTCAGTCTAAGAACATGATTCGACAAGGATTTATTTAACAAAACAGTAATGTGTGCTTTTTTCATATAGGAATTTTTGCTAGTGCTCGAATAATTTTGCTGCCGACTGTACTAAATTTAAATTATTAAAATAAAATATTATGCTAATTTTAAATGCTCAATCATTATCATAGCGTAAGATTGACTGTCTTTTATTTTATTACAAAATTGTCCGACTTTTATTTTATTTATTTATATTTAACAGTAATTAATAGAGGTAGAGAATAATAGAAAAAGAGTAGAAAGAAAGAAGTATTAGAAAGAAATCTGTGATTATATATATATATTATGAAGTTTAAATAAAAGTACAGTGGCTGATCAAATAATTAGTTTTTTTTTTTTTTTTCCCCCACATTTTCCTTTTTTTTTTTAAATACTGGTTAAAATAACCTTGAACTCCACACAAGTAAATAACATTTATAGTCTCGCACTTTCCAATAGCAATTTAGTTACAGGTGTAATTAAGGTGTACCACCCACAAATTGAAGAAAAGCGAATATAGCTTGGATTATATCCTACGTCATAAAAAAAGATGAAAATGACTTTTAACTCTAACACATGATTTCACTTACCACTTGACGATATTGGTCTGATGTTTTGGTGATCAGTACGATTTTATAGACAGATATAAATTTATTTACGCTATTTTTTATTAATAGCACATTTCTTTTCCTTCTTTCTTTTTCTTTTTTCTTTCTTTTTTCTTTCTTTTCTTTTTTTTTTTTTTAATCTAAATTTGAAATATTTTATTTAAATCACAATTAATTTTTTTTTTAACTACCAGTAAAAATTTTTCTTACAAATATCTTTTATCACAAATAAATAAATAAATAAAAGTCGATTTGGTTTTATTGCTTGGCTGCATATCAGTCAGTTTCTCCCTTTCTTCCTTCCCATATAATCCTATGGATTTTTTGTTGCTTCGTTTTATAAAATTATCTCATGATTTTTGAGTTCTGTTTTTTGAATATTACTCTTAGACCATGTCACATTTTAGATTAGTGAGGATTTTTTTTTTTTTTTTTTTTTTTTAATAAATTTAAATATTTCATTTCATTAAGTAAACTTTTCAATTTCAAAAAGAAATATTTATTTATGTATTTAATTACTCACTAAACTAAAAGGAGACATAGTTTATAAAAGGATACATATTCAAAGAGTAATATTCAAAAAAGCTTCAAATTTTTAATGAGATATACATATAAAACGAAGCAACAAAAATCCCCTAAATTAGCATGGAAAAGAAGAAAGAAGAATCTGAGTTGTTCCAAGATCCAAAAAAATTTGTTTTGCAAGAAAAAGAGGTAGAGAAATAGATAGATAGATAGAGGATAGATAGATAGGGTTAGAGAGAAAAGGCGAGAGATAGGGGGGAGTGCTGTTTACTGTACAAAGTTTGAAAATTATTCCCAGTCTTTTCTGGTTATTAAAAATAAAAATAAAAAAATAGTTTTATTTATATCGAAGTAACTAGAAAGAAATTAAAAAAATTTTAAGTTTTTTTTTTTTTTTTTTTTTTTTTTTTTTTTTTTTAAACAAATGTAATGCATATTCCTCTTAAAAATAGAGAACCTACAATGAATGCATAAAACTAGGTGACTGTGTTTTGATTTAAATTATGGGAATTAGCATAGAAAAATTTGAATTTTTTCTTTTTTTAATATTTACAACAAACTAGTTTATTTATGTTTTGCACACTCATAAATAAATAAGTAAGAACAAATAAAATAAAATAAACTTTGTAAAGTACTTTCAAACACAATAAAAAGTAGGGTCGAGCAGAAAGTAAGTCACTGAAACTTGTTAGTTATAAAAACGATCATTTTATATAAATTAAATTATTCTGTTCAAAATCTGACATATGAATGCGATAGTTTTAAACTACTGAGTAAAATATCGATTGAAAGCGTTTAATTAATTGCATGAAATACATATTTAAAGGAATAATCAAGTACATAAATACTAATATCAGTTTTCACTGTCAAATCACTTTATAAGATAAAATTTACACTGCATACCTAATTTATGCACGTTTTTATTCTAAGGTTTACAAATACTTTAAGCTATCGGGAAAAAAGTCACTCTGCCCTGTTGACATAGCATTCAACCCAGTTTGTGATAATTTTTTTTTACCTCACTAACTTCGTCGTTTCCATAGAGTCAAGGCTGTTTCAAAAGGCCTTGATAAATTACCTAATTCTTACATAAGAAATTACATGATATCATTTACAATTACACGTGTGCTCCCGTTAATGTAATTTCACAATAAATCACATCCTCATAGTTTTGCAAAATACTTATATTTTGCTCATTATTGGATTAATTATTTCTCATTGATTAAGATCGAAATTAATAGTGTTAAACTCATATGTAATTCAGTTTTGTTGTATACACTGAACCTAAAATAAACAAAATAAATATCTAAAATAAATAAATTTTCAAAAATAATTGAATTTTGCATAATTTTCCTAATATACATTATGACAGTTGATACAATAAATGTTTAGTTAAAAAAGCTATTATGTTACGAAATTGTGTTATTTCCTTTTAAATGAGAATAATCTCAAAAACTAATCAAAAAGCTATCTAATAAATTTTTGATTGCGGTTGCCAATAAATGCTGCATTTATTTTAATCTTTTCGATCTAGTGCTCCACCTCTTTTCTTTGATTTACAAAATCTAAACCATTTGAAATTTTTAGATTTTGAATTAACAACTAAAGAAAGCTGAATTGTGTTGTTTTAAAAAGATAACAATAGGGTCAATAAGGTAGGTGCACCAGTGGATGGCATGCTCCATTAATTGACATCTATCCCGAAATAATTAATAAATAAGAAAAATAATAAAATCATATATTTTACATGTAAGAATTTTAACATTTTATGTCAAACACTGGAGCATAGGGTGCTAATAACTGGTAAAATGAATCACTAGCAGTGTCAAACACTGGAACATAGGGTGCCAATTACTAATAAAAGGAAAAACTGGCAGTGTCAATTACTGAACATTGAGTGGGTGTCAAATAAAAATTCATGAAAAAAAAAAAAATGTTATCAAATATATATTTTTTAACTTTAACATATATATGGTTCTGAATGTCTTTCATGCCATATGTATTAACTTAAGATTTCAAAAAGTATTTTCTGATGACTAGAACATTAAAAACATCAGAGATTGCTCTAAAAGTGTCAATCACTGGTGCACTTACCCTATATGGCAGTACAAAACTAAGTTTATTTATGAAATAAAATTTTTGTTTATAGTTTTGCAGAATGTCTTCAAAGCAGTGTGGTTAAAAAAGTAATTTTCATAACCCCATTTTAAACTTTTTACAGCATAGAAATTTGTAACATTATCGATGATTAACCTATTTAAGGCTACCAAATTTTAAATTGCTTTATATTTATCCAGAGTTTTGTAATTTAGTAGTATTTTGCAGTTTAGTAATTCAAAGGCTATCTATCCATGTGGATCTTACATTACTAGCCCCCTAAAATATCGGTTTCAGAAAAATAGATTTTTCTACTGTCTATAATGTCGCGTATGTTTCTAAAAGCCACAAAAGATTGTTTATTAATATTGTTATTACCGCTTCATGGGTGATGAAATCGTCAATGAATTTGTGTCAGTAAAAATAAGAAGGTAAAGGGCTAAATAATGAAAATAGAAATGTTGTTGCTTTCCTGCTTCACTCATGCCCACTTATTTTTTCATTTGATAAAAGATCTTGTATAATTATTTCTATCCGAAAAAGTATGTTTTTGCAATTTGCAGCGTTAGCTTATAACGTTTTGTCAGTCTTTCAGACTCAAATGGTTTTGTCTTAACAAATACCAACTGAAAGAGTTTACAATTTTTTTTCTTTTTAACACTTTTTAACACTTTCTAACGAGGTTGAATAGTGTTAGTGATTTCGGTTTGTCTGTCTGTCTGTCAGCGCTCTAACGGTAAATATTCATGGAATTACTGATATATGTTATTCAATTTCACTGTCGAATATCCTCTACTGAAAATGGAGTGAATACCTCTACTGGTTTGTGTACAGGGACACCCGAAAGTATTCCAAAGCATTGTGTTCTATATGAGAGATATTTCTATAAACCATATTTTAATACCATTACTTCACACAAATCTTAAAGAAATTAAAATATGGTATCCAAGTTCACTGTCGAATATCCTCTACTGAAAATGGAGTGAATACCTCTACTGGTTTGTGTACAGGGACACCCGAAAGTATTCCAAAGCATTGTGTTCTATATGAGAGATATTTCTATAAACCATATTTTAATACCATTACTTCACACAAATCTTAAAGAAATTAAAATATGGTATCTAAGTTCACTATTGGATGTTTTCTGTAGAAAATAGAGTAAATACCACAACTGGTTTGTGTATAGGGACACCCGAAAGTATTCCAAAGCATTGCGTTCTAAAACAGGTATTTCTATAAACTATATTTTAATAACTTTACTTTACACAAATTTTAATCAAATTGAAATATGTTTTTCATAGTCGTAAAACAATGTTTTCTGTTGTATATAAGTATGGTTAGCATTAGATTTACAGGACCACACAAAAATATTTAGTTAGATTAAGGGCTGTTATTGGAAAATTGTTGAAATTGCATTTTAGTTTACAATAAGCGTTTTTAACACTTTATAACAATTTTTAAGTGTTAATAGGATTTTTTTTTTTTTTTTTTAGTTATTGAGATCTTTACGACTTATATAATAATATTTTTATCTTAATTACTAAATAATAGTGGAAAATTTGTATTTAATTAGGGCTTATTTTTGTATGTTAACAGATGTCTGTAAAAAGTATTATTATTATCATTATCATTATCCTTATCACTTTTATATTATACAAAATTTATTTCTCCTATTGTAGATTTATAAAATATTCGGATCAAAAGTATTCTTAACATATTTAAAATAAAAACTTTCAAAATCCCGAGAAATATTCAGTAATCAATCCAATTTTGTCTTTTGCATCAACAATATAAATTTCTGTAACTTAACGGCCCTCTTCACTTACCGTCGCCGGAAACCCGAGCCAATGTTATTCTGTGGGGAAATTTTCTTTACAAATAACTTATTAACTAATACATATTTTTAAATTCTGTTTTCACATTCAGAAAATTCCCAGCTGTTAAATTGACGGACCTTTTTTAAAAATGTATTTTTTTAATTTTTTATTTTTTATTTTGAAATTGAAAAATGAAAAATGAAAAAATTTCACATATTGAAAATCCGTATTTTGCAGCTTCAAAATAAAATATAAAAAATTAAAAAAATATTTTTTTTAAAAAGGTCCGTCAGTTTAACAGCTGGGAATTTTCAGAATGTGAAAACAAAATTTAAAAATATGTATTAGATAATAAGTTATTTGTAAAGAAAAAATTCCATAGAATAACATTAGCTTCGGCTTCCGGCGGCGGTGAGTGAAGAGGGCCCTTAATATTATAATCAGGTTTTTATTGTTAAAAAATATTCCACAAATGTTTATCATCATAAAATTAATTTATACGTTGGGAAATAATTTTCCGTCATGCTTTACATACATTCCTTTTATTTCAAATCAGTTTAACATTTTATATAGTTATATATTCTTATAAATTACAAAACAGTTTATCGATTATTTTGAAAGGTAGGAAATAATTAAACGCATTTTACAGATCAGTACAAAAATGGGTACAAAACATACACTCACTCCTTATCAAAATCGTCTGTGAAACTCATCAACTCCTTTTAGTATGTTAAGTCGTTCGAAGTAAAACAAAATTCATATAAAGTATAATTATAAAACTAACGTCAAAATGACTTGATATTTTACCAGAACAGTCGTGAGGCAATGGAATTTTGTGAGGCGAAGGAAAAAAGTATTTATAAAATGTGCCTATAGAGGGCGCTGTCAAGGTAATCTCAACAGAAATGCCTAAATAAATTCATTATACACAGGAATGTTGTTAGCAATAGAACAGCAAAGACTTTTAGGGTTTACGACAACTTTTTTAGCAAAAAGACAATAATACGTGTTTACAGCAGAAACAGTGATGAATGATAGTGACAAGAAAATAAGAGGAGCTTCATGAATCAAACATCTTACGAATGATTAACGGTACATCTTGAAACTTTTTTTTTTACCTTTGCCAAACAAAATTCCATTGCCTAAAAATTGTTCTGGTAAAACATCAAGTCATACTCAACAGTAGTTTTAAAATTACAGCGTTTTGAAATTAAAACTTTAATTATAATCACTTTGTATATTGCAATATCCTCTAAATAGAATACCAGATATTTCATAAATCAACCACTGACTCCTTGGTGCAGTTGAAATCAATTAACAATTTTAATTTTAAACCAACTGCAACAAATCCTTCAACAAAAGTGAAATGAACTGATGACTTGCTCTTATTCTCGTTCATTTCAGTTTTGCTTGTGTATTTTTCTCTCTCGTAGTTATAGCGAGATGATCAATGTTTCCTTTTCTTATATAATTAATTTATATTTTTATTAAATGTAGAGTTCTAATAAAATTGTAATTTATCTCCTCACACTCTTACACAGAAGATCGCCAATTTAGCAGCTAACAGGCATAATCAATCATCGGTTACTGTAATATATATGTATATCTCGTATATACAGAAGTTGTTCTGTAAGACATTTATGTATGTCAGATATCGCATAAATATAAATTTGCAAGTAATCAAATCAGTCGCTTTTTAGTTCCGCATCATACTATGGGTATGGGGAACTTAGGTAATCGTGAAAATTTTTAGTTCCCCATCATACTATAGGTATGGGGAACTCGGTTTTTTGACTTTTCTACACGTTTTCAGGTGTGAGAAATCCGAAAATGACAAAATTTGTATGGTGTCTGTCTGTTGGGTGTGTGTTAGTGTGTTAGTCCGTTAGTTTGTTAGTCTGTGTACACGATATCCCAAGAACAAATTGTCGCAGAGAGGTCAAATCAGTTTTAAAATATTACTTTCGACACTGGCAAGAACTCTATTCATTTGCAACATTCGAATTAAAAAACTTCGTAAGTTATTAGAAATTTACGATTTTCTTAACATGGGAGAATAGGACAAAAATTCACTTAAACGTGCATTAAATGGAAACTTTTTACTGTAAAAATGTCAGACGAGATTTAAAATATCAGTTTTGATGCCGGAATGAACATCAGTAACTATACATATGCTACTTTGAAAATTTCGCAAGTTATTGGAAATTTACGAATCTCTTAACATGGCAGTATAGGGCAAAATTTCACATAAACGTCAATTTTGAGAGATATTTTCATCGTAAAGATGTCAGACTACTTTTGAAATATTATTTAGGACACTGGCATGAATATTAATGACTGTGAATTTTCCAATATAAAAATTTCGTAATTTATTGGAAATTTACGAATTTCTTAACATGGCAGAATAGAGCAAAATTTCACATAAACGTGAATCATGAGGGATATTTTCATCGTAAAGATGTCAAACCTCTTTCTAAATATTATTTAGGATACTGGCATACTGGCATGAATATCATAGACTATGGTTTTTCCAATTTAAAAAATTCGTAAGTTATTTGGAATTTACGATTTACTTAACATGTCAGAATAAGGCAAAATTGAGCATAAACTTCCATTTTGAGGATCATAAATACGTTAGACAACTTCAAAATTACATTTATGATATTTGTATGAACATGATTGAATACAAATATTCTAATAGAAAAATTTCGTAAATTATTCGTAATTTATGATTTTACCAACATAGCGAAATTGTAAATTTTTCATATAAATATGAATTTTGAGGATTATTGCATTGGAAATAGTAGCATGAAAACTAAACAACGGAATTGACCCTGATAAAATAAATTAATAGATTAGAATAAGATAAATATATCGAAGTGAACGGTGGATAGCCTATTAGGCGACGATTTCATTCTGTCACTGTATCAAGCTTTGGTCAAATTCATTTCTTTTAACATGATTATAATCTGTCGTTATTTCTCGTACTAGAAATTTGTGAGAACATAAATATGATGGGGAACTGAGCAGAGTCCACCTATGCCAACTAGTTTAAAAAAGTAAATGAATGAGAATAAAGTTTATATCAATGGCTAATTTAAATGTAAAGAAAATATTGGGTTGTTCGAAAAATAATTTTGTTTTTCTCAGCGGAGGACTTAATTGTACTTTTTTCACACCATCTTTACATTTAAGCTGCATTACCATTATATATTGTGACAAGCTGATTAGCAAGGCTTGCTTGTGAAGAAGTTCGTTTTATTCTGCTCGATAGGTTTTGGTTGGTGCCCTATCAAATAAAGGAAATCGGAAGCGACATTTTCGACATTTTTTTTTTTTTTTTTTTTTTTTTTTGCTATCAAAAATGCGGAAATATTGTTCAAACAAGGAAAAAAGTATACGATGTGTATAAGGAAAATTTATTTAAAGAACGCCAGTGTCAAAACTGGTTTACCAAATTTTGTTCCGGCAATTTTGACGTTGAAGATGCATTAATTTCTGCAAAACCAGTTGATGCCAGTGAAGACAAAATAAAGTATTGGTTTATGAAAACTGCCAAATAACAACTCGTGAGATCGCTAAGAAACGGATCAAAGTGGAGAATATATATATATTCAATAAAATATTTATACAATATAAGAAAATCGTCTTTCATTTTCAAAGGAAAAAAAACGAAATTATTTTCCGAACAACCCACTATATCATGTCTTCTATGTTGAAATCTGCTGCTTAACCAAATTCAAATTAGCAAGTATAGTTCCAATTTAAAAAAAAAAAAAAAAAAAAAAAACATAATGTATGCTACATGTAAAATTCTACAGATTATTATTTTTTTTTTTTTTTTCGAATAAAAACGCATTTGTAAAAAAAATAAAGTAATCTTGGAAGGTTTAATCCCGATTTTGAAAACCTTTCCCTTACTTTTAGAAACAACCGAAAAAAATTTAGTCAAAAATTCGGATAACGCGTGCATGTCAGGAAAACGAAATTTTTGAAAATGGAAAACCAATAATAATAATAATAATAATAATATATCTATCTATCTACACAAGGCTTAAATAATAAATAAATACAATAAAACTTTTATAAAGCGAACATTGAATCAACAATAGATATTTGACTAAATTTTTAATTTAGGTGCACATATTGTGTTAGCTGCTAGTGAATCACCATTATAAAAAAAAAATCGATTCATAATTTCTGCAGCTAAATGTAAATATCTTTAAACTCTAGATTTTTTTTTTTTTTTTTTTTTTTTTTTTTTTTTTAAGGTGTGAACAAATTCATACACGAGCTCCCAAGTTCTAAAGGTGCCAAGGCTAGGTTATGTTATAACCATTACATAAAAATCCAAATAACTCTGTTACATCAGAGGAGGACTCAGCTCGACCGCTATAGCTGGCCGGAGGGTCATCCATGGTTCTCGTAACCCCATGAGACCTGAGCTGAAGCTGACCTGTTTAGCTTGCCTTGAACTTTCTCTTCACCTGTTTGGACCATCACAATTTTCTTAAAGAATTATTTCCTATTGCGTAAAAATAACATTTGTAAACCCAACTAAATAACATAATTATGACATAAGATATTATAGGATATCACCCAGATTTATAATGTATGTTTGTGAGGTTTTAGGCATCCGTCAAGGTCGATTTAAGAGGTTAGACTTAAATATGAAAGAAGTGGGACAGCAAGATAGAGTCTATTTTCACTTTCTTTCTGTCATTTTGTATGAATGTTGCAAGATTATGACTAAGTAGCCAAAATATTCTTAGAGATAATTGCAGTTTTTTGGATTTGAAACTTCATAAGGTTAATTTGATGAAAGAAGAACAATAAAACCAAATTAAGCTGCATATTAGACTCTTTTTATATAATTAAAGCTTTACACTTTTATAATAAGACAAAAATTACGTCCAGTGTGCATTAAAGTAGCATTATTAACGCAGTAAATTTTCAGATTATGCTTTGAAGTATATCGTTAAGTAACAATAATTGCCTAAATCATATTATGAAATATACCCTTAACACAGCCTTATATTTTGATTAATTATTTCATACGTTACATTTTAAAGTCAAATATTTTATTTGAATCATGAAAGCTGGTTCCCCAAATCCATTTCTGAAACTAAATTTACTATACCCAACTTTTTTTTCCCCCCTTTATCCCCATAAATGGTGAAATGGGGCAGAAATCCATATAAAATAAATAAATAAATAACCATACAATGTAAAATTTATTAATTTTTTAACAGTTAAGTATTTTGAAAATTTAGATTATCAGTTTCACCGGGTTAATTTCTCCCTTATTTTCCCGAACAGTTGCTGAGAGGATGTGCTGTCAAAGCTGGTAGACGGGAGGTGTCGAATTCGATACTAAGTCACTCAAGTCGGTCTAGCCATTGGGAGTTTTTCATGGTCTCCTTCGGAACTCGCATGAATATGGGATTAGACCCTTTAGAATCCTCCCTCCCCCTCACACACACACACGTAGTTAATTTCCTCCCGGTTTAGGATCCACCTGTAGTCAATCGTTCTTAACACACACAACCACACAACCGCAAATACAACCGTGAATTGTAGAAAATGAACACTGCTGTGATTTGTACCATGAATTGAAAACTGCAGAGAGTTGAACACAATATTTATTGACTGATATAAATATCAACATCTTCATTATTAACAATTTTACATCAAATGCTTTAAAAAATAAAAATAAATAAATAAATAAATAAATAAATAAAATCTTTTTAGTTCAAAATTATAGTTTTCGGTTAAACGCACAGGCCCCAAAACAAAGTAAAAACTAGATTGCAATTCTTTTAAATAAAATTTTTAAAAACTAAAGGTAATATTTTCCGGATAGAATGTGGTAAGACAATTTGAAATATTCAGATTCGTGCATAGAGTATGCAATAAACCTTATAAGAAAATAGAATAATAAACAGAAGTTCAAGTAAATAGACAGTTAAATTCATATGATTAATTTAAATACGCATTGTGAAATAATAATAACTAGTATCGCCCAGTGGTCGAAACTCGACCATTTTTTTTTGCAAAGCGAGGCAAAGCAAAGTTATTGCCTTGTCCTAAACGGAATGCAATTGTAACACAGCTGCGGCAATTGTTTGCCGATATTCACTCTAACTGAATCAGCAGAGTTTTACTTAATATAACTATTTCTCTCTGTAGATGTTAGCCTTTCCTGAAATGAGAGAAAATCGCAACCTGAAAACGCCCCTTGTTGTGTGATACAGCCCAGAAGCTAATAGGTACCATGTCAAACCAAAGTCCAACCAAGTATCAAATTCTGTTAAATTAATTCGATTGGATCATAAAGTACAGGGATTGAAAAAAAAAAAAAAAAAATCAAAAATGGTCGAATTGAGTTCGGGAAATTTCAAAACGTGTAACTTTATCGAAAACCGAAAATCTAAAACTTTTCTAAATCTTATATTTTCTACTTATATATGCAGAGGAAAGAATAATAAATCCACTTTTAAAAAAATAAAAATAAGTAGTCAATTTCACTTAATTAAAATGCAAGGAAATCTCAAAACGTGTAAATTCATCGAAAACCTGAAATCAAAAGTTTTTATGTATCTTCTACTTGCTTCTTCTACCCACAAAAGGTAGCAATAAAGACAAATTTTTTTTTTTAAAAAAAGTAGCGAATTTCAGTTAATTGAAACGTAAAAAAAGCTCAAAACATGTAAATTCAGGAAAAAACGGAAATCGGAATTTTTTCCGTATCGTCTACTTATACATGCAGCAGTTAGTAACAAATCCATTTTCCTTTTATTTAGTATATTAGTTGAATATTTATTGTTTAAATATCACGCTTTGAAAGGAAATGTTTATGTTTACATTCGAAACTGGAAGTTTGCCATTTTTTTTTTTTTTTTTTTTTTTTTTTTTTTTTTCTGGAGTTTTGTGATTTTAAATTAAAATTTTATCAATTTTACAGAAAAAATAACTCGATTAACATAGAAAATCTTTTTCATGGCTCCATGGACAGACAGTGACGTCATCACTTCGCTTGCGTATAGTGATGCTACATTATACAAATTACTTTGTCTATGGTTTTATTTGAGCTTTATGAAATTGCCAGATTTAACAACTTTCTACTTTTAGGTATTTTTAATGTAAAGGAATACGTGTATAAAAGGGAAAAATGGGGGAAAATGCATAAAAAATAAACGTATTTTTAAATACCTTCTTGACATCGTAAGAAAATAATATTTGTATTCGCACCTTCCGGCTAACCATACCTTTCGAATGATACCATTTTCAACCCTCTACTCCCATAATTAATATGTTAAAAAGGGACAACAAATTTTATGCTTGCCTATTAATATATAGATAATAATAAAATAAAAAAAAATATGCATGCTTCAAAATGAAACAAATTAGATTTCTGTTTTCCATGTAATTTTGACTTGAAAATAAGAATGCACTGTCCTCAGTTTTAAGTACCGATACATTCTAGAAAATTAAATAATTGCGAAAATAACATATATTATTTTGATTAAAAAAGAAAATCTAGGCCACTATTATACGGCAATATAATTAAGGCAACTATTTATCGTGTTCAGAAGAAGAATGATTCGAAAATTTGATTAGTCTATAGCAAATGTCATCTATTCGGAAAGTATAACACGAGTAGTTCTGTTGGTGTCTGGCTTAGCGTTAAATCACTTGCTTACAGCTTGCACTTCTGCTGTTCTCTGGTTCGTTTCCACTCACGGTATGAGAAAGCAATGATATTATCTCAGCTCAGAAACAATTGATGGCAGCACATGCGCAAAACACCTTATGTTATCTTACTTAATAGTGGATCTGCCAATCAGGAACCTCGATGTCCTATCTGCATCACTCATTATTCAGCAAATCATTTTTTTTTATACCATTTTATTTAAAATAATTGCATACATACATACTTATATATATTTTATGATAACAATAAGGATGAGAAATATATATATATATATATATAATATATATTGATTAACTCGCCACATAACGAGATATTTTTCTGGGAGGGGGGGGGGTTCCTGCCCCACTAAATCCCTTGTTGTATCTGTCTGCCTATGTCTGTCTGTATATATGTGCATGTATATATTCCCTTGTAACTCACAGCCCTGTGTTGTTAACTCATTGTAACTTATAAATACTCGTAGTGAATTTCATGCCAAATGATTACATAACATATCGAAATATTTTGTGTAATCCTGTATACTAATTACCAATTCCATGCCTACCTTTTGCGACAGAAAATATGCTTCTAAACATTAAAATAACAAACGTTTATATCATTATGTTTAATGGAATGTAACCATTTTAAAATGTAATAAGAAATACCGACTAGCGACCGTAATAGCATAAAATTCTTTTGCGTGTCTTTGTACACAAATTATACAACTAATTCTTTGCAATTCATTATTATTCGAATTGAATTTGACATCATTTGGATGATTACAGAATATCACTGAAATTCTTTTGTATGGTCCTGTAAATATTTTTTTAGTCTATACATACATTTATTCTAGATAAAACATGCTTTTAAGCATTTTAATAATGCATAATAATTCATTATGTTGAATACAACATAAACTCGTTAAAGTGTGCTTAAATACAAATCCGTCCATAGGGTATAATGTAACGAAATTCATTTTTGCGTTCCTGTAAATGAGTCATAAACATTATATACACCAGTAAAAACAATACAAATCATAGCTCATGAATTCTTCGAAATATGGCATAATTTAGGTGACTACGTGACATTTTCGGAACACTTTTATAAGGTCCTGTACATTAATTATTAAGTCTAAGCACACATTTTCTACACAAAACATGCTTTTAATCATATAAATATTGTATATTGATTTCGTTTTGTTCAATGCAGTGTAAACATGTTAAAATACGTTTAAACGAAATTATGCCCATAGCTCGTAATGATAAGTAAAACTTTGGTGCGTCCCTGTACACGAACCAGAAACAATATACATACCAAAAATTTATACAGCTATTTCTGTATTGCTTCTAAACATGTGACCGATTTGCAAGTCAATCGGAGGATTTTTGCGGCTGCTATTGCGGTACATACAAATTATGTCCAGAAAAACTTTGGCGTTTCCCTGTACACGAACTATGCACAAATGGAATACAAATACACACTCAAAACTATACAGTTAATTCTGTGTGGTTAATGAACAAATGTACTAATTTGCAAGTCAGTAGGGTGATTTTTGTGGCCGCTGTTGCGAGACATACATACAGACAGAACCCAAAATCTTTTTGAGTCTCTACATGGAGACGTTTCGGCAATGAAGATTTGAACGGAAAACAATAAAACAGAATAATTCACTGATATGTGTTTGGCACTACAAGGCCTTTATAATTTAGAAAAATTATTGCAAATTAAGAATACAATAAGATAAATTTACATAAGATTGAAAAAAAGAAAAAAAAATAGTTTATCAATCTCAGTTTAGAAAATAATCTAAGAAATGCATTTAATTAGAAAAGAATAAATTTAATTTTACTTTTCGCTTTACTTTTTTTTTTTTTTTTTTAAATAGAGTAACGTTTTCTGTATGGAAAGAAATAAAAATAATTTATTCTATTCTATTCATACAAAAATTGAAGATACATAATTTAAAAGATTCAATTTAGAAAAATAAGTACAAAAATCATTTAGTTACTAAATAATTTCAATTTATTCTAATTTTCGTTTTACTTGTGTGAATAGAATATTATCCTTAAGGAATGTGTTTTTTAAAAAACTGATGCTATTCATATATTTGACTCTAAAAGGATATTTCAATTTGGAATAATTATTTAAATAAAGAACTTCGTCAGATTAATTGATATAAGCTTTAAACAAAAAATAGTTGAAGGTAGATAATTCATAAAGCCCAATTTAGAAAAATAAATAGAAAATAGTCTTTTAATTATTAAATAATTGATTTAATTTTATTATTACTAATATATTTCCTTTTATTTATTTAAATGAAATGTATTACCTGTAAGGAATAAGATAAAACAAGTCCTTCCGGCTTATTCGGAAGGGAAGGTTGATTTCTTTTTCCTTATCAAGTAGCCGTCATTTTGTTTCAAAATGTCGGCTACAAATTATTAATGGAATTGGTAGAAATATTGATGTAGGCTATGCACATATGGAGTTTTAAGCAAATCGGTTCATAAGTACTTTTTTATGTGAATTTAAAATTTTCAAATGGCGGGACTTGGAAACAAGATGGAGGATCAAGTTGGCAAACAAATATATCAAATACATTTGTGAGATAAGTCTACTGTACAAATTTAGTTCGAATTAATTCAGAATCTCAAAAATCATCGTGTTGAAAAAACAAGTGGATCAAAAGAGCAGAGGAAGTTGCTCAGTGAACTAAACTAAGAAAAATAATTGTATTTTTATTTAATTTATTTATTTATTTATTTTTGCAAATTCTTTTAAAGAGGCGAAGTAAAGAGAGTAAGTAGATAAAATATTAATTTTCTGCATTTCTGATTGTTTTAGAGTTAAAACACCCTAATTTTCCTTAAAAACGTATTAAAAAGCTTCAATAAGACAGGTAATGAATTTGGCGCCAAATTTGGCGACTTTTCCCCTTGGCGACTTTCTTGGCGAGCAAATCATGACTATCGCTGTACCAAAGATGGACGCTGTAACGTTGAGTTTCGCCAGTTGAGTTTCGCCAGACGCTTGCATTGCTCATGAAGGAGTTCTGAGCCTCTTTGAATGAGCCTTGCTTTATGTTAATACTTTGATACAGTTTGAACTGTGAATTTGCTGTTGACAGCTGTTATTAAAGCTGTGTTTACTGATGAAATTGAAGTTAAACCGACCTGTATTCTTCTGGAATTTTCTGTAAATAAACTACTAAACTTTTGCAAGTTTTGCCTTTCATTCTCGGACAACGTACGAACCCCCAAGTACGCAACAATATTTGCAAAATAAGTCCACTGTCCAACTTTGGTTCAAATAAACTCAGTATTTCAAAGTTATCGCGATAACAAAGCCTCAAGTGGCAACGTTCAAGTGGACGCAACTTGAAAATAAACTTCCCCACCGAAATCATAGTTGTTTGAATGATAAATCCATTTTTCAACTTTGGTTTAAATTGGTTAAGTATTTCAAAAGTCACCGTGATAACAAATTTTCAAGTGGCCGCCACTTGGAAACAATACAGTGGAGCAAGTTGCCCAGCAAACACATCCAAGATATTTGAAGCATAGGTTTGCTGTCAAACTGTGGTTCGAATCAGTGCCGTGTTTCAAAAGTTGTTATGGCAAATTTTCAAGTGGCAGTCTAAGTGGCTGCTACTTGGAAACAAAATGGCGTAACAACTTGTCCAGCGAAATCATCCAATATATTTGTATGATAAATTCATTGTCCAGCTCTAGTTCAAATTAAATCAGTATTTCAAAAATTATCGACATAAATTTTCAAGTGATCTCCACTTGAAAGCAAAAACGCGGAGCAACTTGGTTAACAATCTCACCTAAGATATTTTTAAGATAAGTTAAGACACTGTCCAAATTTGGTTCGATTTGGAGTATTATTTCGGAAGTTATTGGGATTTTAAATTTTCAAGTGGTAGCCTGATTTCAAGTGGCCCCGCTTAACTTAAAATATCTGCCACTTTATTAAAAATGGCGGATAAACTTCATTAATAAAAGCAAAAACTGTTTTATTTAAGAGACAAAAATTTAAGTTAAAATACATTTTAAAAACAAAAATACATATAAAAACAATTAAAAGCTAGACGTTTCGAAACCCGTCCGGGTTTCCTCATCAGTAATTACAACACAATCTGGAAATATTACATGAACACTCAAGGAATTTAAAGGGGTACCGAATATTGAGGAGCCAGTGCGCATGCATATGAATATTTGCATATTGTGTTGTAATTACTGATGAGGAAACCCGGACGGGTTTCGAAACGTCTAGCTTTTAATTGTTTTTATATGTATTTTTGTTTTTAAAATGTATTTTAACTTAAATTTTTGTCTCTTAATTAAAACAGTTTTTGCTTTTAATATATATAATTGAGACGGTTTGATGTTTGTGTACGTTAAATTCATTAATAAACTTCATTGAGACCCTTATGTGGCTTGTACTTTCATCAAAATTCAAGCAAATCTTGCTTTAAATATGCTTTTTACAACGTGGGTTCGAAATTTTCAAGTGGCCGCCACTTGAAAGGTTTAATTTAAGTAAGATTTAGCAGAAAATTTGAAGGTACGTAGTTTACGAAGTACAATTCAGAAAATAAATTAAGAAAAAGTACCTTTTGATTGTTAAATGATTTATTTGATTATTATTATTATTATTATTATTATTATTCGTTTAATATTATCTGTAAGGAATTATGTAAGAAAACAGAAACTCTATTCGAATGTGTTTAACGCTATAAAGAATTTTTAATTTGAAAAAATATATTTAAGTTAAGAATATCATCAGATAAATTTGCATGTGATTTAACTGAAAAAAAAAAATGAATCTAGATAATTTATAAAGTTTAATTACCAAATAAAAATTAAGAAAAAATATCTTTTAATTATTAAGTAAACTCACTTTTTTTTTTTTTTTTTTTTTCCATTTTACTTGTTTTAAATAGAATAATCTGTCAATAATGAAGGTAAAAAAAAAGAAAAAAATATATCAAAGTTTTAAAACATATGAAAAATGCATAGAATAAAAACAAAAAATTAAATTAAATTAAATCAATCTAAAAATCGAGAAAAAAAAAAAAAAAAAATGAAGAGCTATGCCTATAAATTTTTGTTCCTGAACTGACATTAAATATTTCTATTTATATCTGTTTGACTATGACCATGTAAAGAAAAATATTTTAATTTGGAAATAACAAAAAAAGTAAAGAAACACAATAGATTAATTTTCGTAAGACTTAACATGAAAATGGTAATGAATATTAGGCATTACTGCAATATCGGAAGAATATACGAGCTTAACACAAGACAACATATCGTTTAATTAATAAATGAATAATTTGGCAGCATGAAAGCAACGATGCATAGCGGGCAACTGAATTAAGTATAAAAAAGTAGGCTAAAATATTCCTATGTTGTTAAATATTGATTTTTTCATGCTTATTTACGTATTCAAATCCAGAACAGTAAAATGTGCAAGTACATATATTACATGAACGCACAATTAGTCTTAACCTTCTTTTTATCCTTCTTCTTCCCATTCCTCCTTCAAAGGCCCACAGTTTTAATTAGCAATGTTAAAGCTTATTTCATAGGTTATATTCAAGAATGATTGATGTTTTTTTACTAAACAAATTAAGCACAACACAAAAGGTTAGTTCACAGAGATTGATGGAACATCAATCAGAAATATAAAAATAGGTCAGTTTTTATGGGTGCACCTAAAGCAGTAAATCATAAGTAATTAAAAGGATTGATTATTGATAAAATTATATATAATCTTTGAAAAGAAACCGCCGTATCCTCTTTGTTAGAGTGTTGGGCTCGTGATGAGAGGATTTTCGTGTCTAACACTCGAGCAGACGATAAAACGTTATGCAAATTATAATGGCTGATTCAAGTAAAATATGTCGTGATTGCATTGTCCTTCATGTTCCGTGAAAATAATACAATGTAAAAAAAATTATTAAACAAAAATAAGAAAATTACGTAATTTCCCCACAGAAATTTTCTCTTTTCTAAAACTGCATAAAATCACTAATGACACACATCTACAGAAGGGATGTTGAAAAAATTTGATTTGATGATTTTAGCTGATCTTTATGTTTTTGGATGTGCTGAAACCGAAAATGCAGCCAGTTTTTCTATATCACTGATCGATTTTTGTCAATACAGGGTGTTTACCGACGCAATTTCTTACATATACCATCATAACAAGAGGTTGGTTGGTTGGTTGGTAAGGTTTTACTTCGCACTAGTGCTGCGCAATTACAACAATAGGTATCCATGACTAATTAATCATGGAAACATACTATAAAACTTACCATATAATTATAATGGTGGAAGAGTAATGAAAGAAATAGTATAGGTAGGCACCCTGTATTGACAAAAATCGATGCGTGATAGAGAAAAACTAGCCTCATTTTCGGTTTCAACTCACCAAAAAGCGTAAAGATCAACTAAAATTATCAAATCAAAATTTTTGAAGTACTAGACCTGTGTAATTGCATCTTAATCTGTCAAAAGAAACAGCTTATATGTAACCAGATAATATCTGCAACCATTAATACGTATTTTATTCTGGTGGTTACATATTATTTCCATTTTGCATACGGACAACTTGGTATCAAAGACAGGATTGATGAGTTCTAAGTAACGGCACAAATGCTGCTTTCGTGGCTATTATGCAGTGAATTTTGTTCGATCCCGACTGGTGGAAGAGGAGAATTTTATTTGATGTGAGATTTTTTACAGTTTACCCTACAATAGAGTCCTGCATCGGGTTCGGGTACATTTTTCCTCTTGCGGGTCAGGTTCGGGTCGTGTCGACTAATTTTGTTTTCGTGCGGGTCGGGTTACTGGATTTTTTTTACTGCGTTTCGTGTTCGGTTTCGGGTTCGGGTTCGGGTCGTGTTTTGTTTTCAACGAATCGGGTAGACGTGAAAACATCTTTTTTTTTTTTTAATGTTATCTTAATAAAGCAGAAATTTGTTTGCACTATATACCCGAGATGAATATACGCTTACCCAAATTATCATAGTAAAATAAAGCTAAAGCAAAATAAAGCCCTAAAGCAATGGACAACAAAAAAAAAAAAAGTAATTATTATTTAGAACATAAGTTGTTCAAAACAGGCTAAGACGAGTTTAGTGGACGTTTAGTTGGCGTCTGTAACATTGCATTATTTTAATATTTTTCTGTGTGAGATAAGCATTAAACAATAAAAAGTATAAACACTAAGCTTGAAACCCATTTTTGTACACTTGAAATTCACAACACACATAAATAGTTAAAAATTATTATTAATTCATTTTTCAATTTTTTTTTTTTAACTTAGTTATAACTTGGTAATTATATTTTTAATTATTTTTAAAATGATTTACCACACACACAGCAGTGTGACAATTAAAATTTATTTTATTTCATAAATTGAAAACGTTTTCCATGATTTTTAGATGAATTATTAATTTTCAGTTAGATTCGGATTTCGGGTCGGGTGCGGGTTGCCAAAAATTCTTTAGTGTGGGTTCGGGTCGATTTTCTGGTCGAATATAATTTATTTGTCGGGTTTGGGTCGGGTTTCGGGTTGATTCAAAATTCACTTGTCGAGTTCGGCTCGGGTAAAACCCAACTCATGCAGGACTCTAACCTACAGTAAAAATCTGTTGTGTATGAATGTTTTCTGTATTGTTATATTACAGAAAGGAATTTGAACGTATTTTTTACATAGCATACGGATATTCTCTGGCAACTTTGCTACCGAGCAGACGATCAAAATTGTGATGGCATATCTCCCGAGCATACCTAGTGGTGAATACCAGATCGTCGCCAATTTCCCACTCTAGTGACACGTTAAATTCAATCAACCTCAATCTTTGAATATATTCTGTCTTTTAAACGCATGTAATTTTTTTAAACTGGAATAAATGATTAAAAATATTCCTACGGAAAAATAAAGCTAAAAATAAATAAATAAAAAATAAAAATTGTATCAATGTTTCCCGATTAATTTATGAAAGGAATTTGTTTATGAATCTGAAATTATTGCTGGCATATATTAAATTTTATAGTATTTTTAAAAGCCGTAAATGAAACATAAACCAATAAAATCATAAACCAATGTTTAAAGACATAAACCAATAAAGCCATAAGTCAAAGTAGTATAAATCAAAGTAACTTAAATAAAACTTCAGTTAACAAATCAGACTTTTTATTTTTATTTTTTTTATTTTTTTTTTTTATTCGCTTCAAGTACAACATGGCTCAATACATGTGGGGAAAGAAAGAAATACTCTGTGTACAATAAAATAGCACATGAGGAAAGGACAAAGAAAAGAAATATATACATGGAAATTTATAGAAAATTACAAAATACGAAAAAATGAATAGGATCAAACTAAAACGAAATAAAATAAAATAATGGAAGCTTACTGAATTCATAACTTCATCTGAGGCATTATACGAATGGTGCAAGAAAATGTTTGTGGTTTTCGATAAAGTTAATTTCATAATGCTAATGAATCGTAACTTTTAATGCCCGAACCATAAAAACAAAGGTGAAAATATGGACATAGATTTAAAAAATAAATAAATAGATAAATAGATACATGACTTACTACATATATATGACAAGCTGTGTTTTACAGCATTGCGAATAGGTCAGAAAATTAAAATTATAAGTTACTTTCCAGTGACCGTCAGATCTTTTTAGACAACTCGCTACTTTTTTCTTCCAATTTTTCAGTTGATTGTTGAAATTGAATAATTTTTCAATTTGATATTTCTTAAGACTTTCTAAAATCGTCCAATTTTTGCAAAAAGTCCATTCTAGTTTAAAGTCTGGTCTAAGTTTTCTAGTTTCTGTGAATAGTTTGTTATAATTTTGATGCTAATTGTCAAAAATCCGTTGCTGGAAGTGATCAATTTTCTGAACCGAGTTCTTCCTAGATAAACCTCTGTAAATGTCATCATTATCAATACCAAAATTTGTATAAATACGGGCTAAGACCCCTTCGAAAGGTTGCCACGGAGGGCAAACCATCTAGGCCTAAGACCCGATGTAATCAGTTGGCCTTAACCCTAACATCAACACACCTTTTTGTCTCTCTTTTGCCATTGAATAAAAAATAAAATAAAATAATTATAATTCATTTCTGTAATGAGTTAATATACAGGGTGATGGTTATAATTAAACTTTCCCTATAAACAGCATCCTACACGCAAACGGGTGAATAGAATGGCAACAAAATTTGGCATATAGACTGTACACGAGATAAGCTCACGGAATTTCGAAAAAAAAAAAAAAAAAAAGTTCCAAAATGTCCACCAGAGGGCGCCTTTTCTGGAAAAACATTAAATTTAACACAATGAACGACCAAAACGGAATACAGAAACAATATTAACTTTTATTGACTAGTTTCTGATCACCTTGTCATCGAACCACATTAAGTAAAGGTACGGAAAAAGTAACAGTACGCTGTTTGAAAAAAAAAAAAAAGTTCAGTTTCCAGAAACAAGAACAGATTAGAACGAAATTGCACAAGAGGAGCAGTTGTTAATCGTGTCCAGGACGATGTAGGGAAAGGTGCTCCATGTGACCACGACCACCCTCATTCACCTACAAGATTTCAAGTCGATGGACAGTGTGTTCAACAGCAGATCGTATCTGATCAGTTGTGATGCTTCGCACATGAAGCGTTATGGAGTTTTTTAAGTCATTCAACGTCGCAACACCTCCACGATACACCGCACTTTTTAAGTACCCCCATAACCAGAAATTGTACGGATTTAGATCCGGCGAACGTGGTAGCCATGGATTACGAAAGAAGCGACTAATAACACATTCGTCTGTGAAATGTTGGAGCAATAGAGCCTTCACGGACTCATGGATATGTGGGGGGCGCACCATCCTGTACGAAAACCGTCGATGTAAGGACCCGCCTTTGCTGTAGTTGCGGCACAAGAAACGTCCGCAGCATGACATGGTACTGACGGCCCGTAACGGAACATGTGACAGGATCACGTGCCGTTATTACATCAAAGGAGAATGGCCCAAGGATGAATGTCGCCGTGAATTCATACCAGACAGTCACTTTTGGAGAATGTAGGGGAATTTCAGTGTGCATTTTCCTTAGCCCAAATGCGGCACTTCTGTGTGTTGACTGTCCCACTGAGAAGAAATGAGCCTCGTCGCTCCACAGAATATTCCAAGGCTATGACAGATCAACAGTCATTCTGTTGAGAAAACTGACTACGAATGAGAGACGTCGTGACTTGTCCCTATCAAGCAGCTCTTGGGTATGGTAGATCTTGAATTGGAAATATAGTGCATTATGTTTCTGAGCACTTTTCGGACGGTGCTGTATGAAGAGTCTGTCAGTCGAGAAACTGCAAATGCGCTACTGCGCACAAACTCTGATGTCTGTGACTGTGCGGTAACAGACGGCATCAACAAAGACCAGTGTTACAGGTTTACGGCCTCTTCTAGGTTGAACTCCTAATGTCCCCGTCCCTTCAAATGTCTTAATCATGGCTCGGATACCTTTAGTAGATGTGAAGTCGTTCCTTCACATATGTGAGTTTTGGTTATAGCTTTAAATAAATGCAATAATTAATTACTATATTTTCAATAAATTAAATGGCTAATAAAATATCTAACGAAATTCTAAATTACTTTTATATTTATTCCCATTTGTCTCTATATATAAATATCTTAATTCTAATAATATTTTATCCGTTAAGCTATTAAATAAATCTTCTGAGAACAAAAACATATTCTTTAAAATAAATAATTTATTTCTGCTAGTCATCTTTTTAAATGACGTCTCCCAGAATTATAATCTCTCCTAAATCATTTAATAAATAAAATATAAAAAAATATGATTTTCATTTATAAACCGTTGTATACATAATTACATTTTCATTCTTTTAAAATGCGAAAGTTTATTTATTAGAAACTAAATTAAGCAATACATTTCCGTTCTAACATCATCAGAGGGGTAATTTATAATTTTGGATGACAGGAAGTGCAATAATTCATAGCCTTCCCGTCTCTTTTAGGCAGACGATTTTCTGGCGATAAAATTTGGCATAATCATTGGCATAAACTGTTATAACGGACTTGCTAATTTCAAAATATTTATATTAATTTATTCTAGAAACAATGGATTATGTTTGGCTGTAAAATTTGGCACTATTTCGAAAATCTTGGCGTAATTCAGCAGTTATATCTTGATTGCGATATAGAGAACTTCAGAATTCGCTCTTAAACTACCGCTGAAACAACACGTAATCGCGAAGCCCTCTCTCTCTCATCCAACCCTCTGAATGTCTTTAAGACTGTTTTAATTTGTTATTCAAGATAATATTCATTAATTCCTTCCCATGCTCAGATGATTAAATAAAGTATAATTACTGCAAAATTATTGGTTTCCTTCTTCACGGCCTGCATTTTATTGTTCCTGGAGTTTTTTGCGGACTTAGTCTATAACTCAAGTAAACATTTCCTGTATAGTAGACATTGGTCCACGCCGTAGGTTCTTTATACGACGAAATTCACGAACTGCAGCAGAAGCATTCCACTTGTTTTTGTAAACAGCTTCACCAATAACGCACGTTCAACTAAAGATACCGTCATCAATACAGCAGGAAACATCGACATAAAACATAACAACGTCTGCAAACGTTTTATACCTTAACTTGTTTTGCATAAAGCTTCCTCTTCTTCGCAAGCATGCAAATCTCGACATTTTTTTCCTAGAACTGACAGCTTCTCCCGTTTTTACATTTTATTACTCATAATTCTTGTTCTGGATTGTTAATACTGTTTTTGTATTCCGTTTTGGTCGTTTATTGTGTTAAATTTAATGTTTTTCCGGAAAAGGTGCCCTCTAGCGAACTATTTGGAACTTTTTTTTAATTCCGTTAGTGCATCTCGTGTATTCGTTGCATTCCGTTTCCCCGTTTGCGCTGTAGGATGCTGTTTATAGGGGAAATTTAATTATAACCACCCTGTATATATATATTTGTTTACAACGGATTAAATCTTTTCCCGTGCATCATTTGTCTTTTTGCAGTGAAAGCAGTTTTAGAGGCAAAGTGAAAATACAGGAGCAGTTCATTCATTTGCAGTAATGTCAGCCTTGGCGACGAAATTCGGTTAAAAAAAAAGTAGTTTAGGGTTCCCGATGTTTCGAAGGTCTCCGATGAACGGGAGCCGAGATCTAGAACTTTCCATTGGATTCTGATAGAACTACCGCCAAACTCCATCGCCAAATCTACGAATAGGAGTTAGTTGAACTCTGAGGGAGAGGGTTAAGTCACTAACTGTTGTTTAGAGAGTTATTCTGAGCGATTGCACTTTGGAGACTGTATTCTAAACGACTGAACTTTGTGTGTGAGCTAACGGAAATTTCTGCTCTGGAGTATTTGACGTTATTTGCTTCACTACTGTGGAACAAGTGACTGTTTTTTTTATTGCTTGTTCCAGAATATTCGTCGAATAGTGGCGCGCGATACGAGTGAAAAATCATTGGACTGCTTATTCCAAAATATTCTTCGAATAGTGACTTGCGGTACGAGTGATAAATCATTGAATTGCTACCAGAATACTCAGTGACTTAACAGTACTATTACAATTTTTAAAAAATATTCGTTGTAATTATAGTTTTGTTATACTGATTCGATAAGTTACGCTGAATAAAGAGTATTCATCGTCTAGAACCTGCCTCTTTCTTTACGATCTACTTTCTTACACAAGAAAGTCGACAAGTTTTTCGCAACAACATATATATATATATATATATATATTCATATTTGGCTGGAATAAGCAATTATTTACAGGCTAACCAACAAAATTAGAGTGTTTTTGAGTGCTGATTAAATGACTTAATTCAAGTTTAATCACAGCTAATTACTAAAGTACACATTTTTTTTTCATTCATTTGTTTAAAAAATAAGCAATTAATTCGATATTTACTTGTCAATATTCACGTTAAAAAAAAAAAAAAAAGACTTCTGAACTATGCGGGAAATGAGTGAATTCATGTTTTCATTGTGAAGATAAAGGGGGAAGACAAGTTGTTTACTTCATTTTATTTTATTTATTTATTTATTATTAATGTTATCATTTTTATTATTTGTCACAATTTTCTAACAGCCCACCAGTTCCTTAAAAATGGTGGTTTATGAAATAGGGAAGGAACTTTATTTTATGAAAATTACAAAACAGAGTTGAAATAAGTAAAAGCGTATAGCAATAAAGAATTTTTTCCATTTCCATTTCAATGTTTTGAAAAAGACAAAAAAAAAAAAAAAAAAAAAAAAAAAAAAGTAAAATGTTTCAGCATTGGACAAAATTTCTACCGCCTACCATAAAAGCTGGAACGCCCAGTAGAGAGGGACCCTATCGAGAGTCCCTAAGTTGAAGTTGTTAGCGACCCTTGACTGAGATTATCCAGTGTTTCTAAGTTGTCGGTGCTGCCAGATCGAGGGAAATTTTGATGCGATTTTAGATATTGGGGGGAAAAGGGAAATTTTACTTTGTCAGTTTTTAAAGCATTTTTTGATAGATTTTTTTCTTCCAACTCAAACTATCCGAACCAATTTTTCTATGCGATTTTCAATTTTTGATGCGATTTTAGATATTGGGGGGAAAAGGGAAATTTTACTTTGTCAGTTTTTAAAGCATTTTTTTTTTAGATTTTTTTCCTCCAACTCAAACTATCCGAACCAATTTTTCTATATGCTGAGATTTTAAAAGCTAACCAGTGCAATTTTCTCATCCTTTGTAATGATAATCTAAAATATCCTGAAAAAAATATTGATTTAGCTTTATTAGGCCTAGCCATTCAAAGCATTCCTTGATTTTCACAGAAATACGCGCAAATATTTACTAGGATTCCTTAGAAAGATACTTATGAAGGGCATTTTACCCATGTCTAGGTCCAAAGCACAGGGCTTTTAGGCATCTTTTAATTGAATAACATATTTTTTTAATATTGAACTTTAGTAATCTTTTGCTGTCAATTTTTTCGATTGAATAATCTGAAGTTTACGATTAAAAAAGAGTGGTATTTAATTAAAAGACCACTAGACGCACTGAAAGTGTGGATAATTTACCTTAACTCTTACACAATACCATATTCAGTGCAAGTTATTTTACCCTGAATAGCTTCAAAACCTTGCATGTTGAGCAATTGAGGGAAATTTTATGCCAAAAAGGGAAATTTTGTAGCGAAATGTGGGAAATTTTAAAATTTTGATCTGGCAGCACTGAATTGACTAGACAATGGGCCTAAATAAGATGGGATGGCCTTCATGTTTTGTGACGATTTTCTAAGAGGTCATAACCCATATTTACGTTTTCAGAGAAAACCACGAAAAACTCCGAAAAGCTAGGCCGATGACTAGTGCCTTGAATCAAGCTCGGCACCTCCGTCTACCAACTACAAGACGGGCACATATATATTTTAGCTATATAGTTTTAAAGAAATAGAAAAATAATTTAAACTTAATTGTTTTTTATCCCAAACATTTTTAATAATCTTGACAAAATAGATGTTATTACGCGTAGTAACCAACCTCTTTAAACAATTACATTTCAAATTTTAGACTCACAGAATGATTTTAATTTCATTGTGGCTAAAATAAAAGTAAAATAACTTTATAAGAAACTGAGTATCATAGTACAGTCGGCAACAAAAGTATCTGAACACTAGCAAAAATTCCTATGGGAAAAAAGTACACTTAAATACTGTTTTGTTAAATAAATCCTTGTCGAATCCTGTTCTTAGTCAATCTAAGAGCAGGATTCGACAAGGATTTATTTAGCAAAACTGTAATAAGCGTACTTTTTTTCCATAGGAATTTTTGCTAGTGTTCGGACACTTTTGTTACTATTTGTACACGCAAAGGAAGACAAAAAAAAAAAAAAAAAAAAGAAAGAAAGAAAGAAAGAAAGAAATAGGAACAATGCATTATATCGAATACCGAAGGTTCTCGGTGAATTTTTTTATATATATATATACACAGGCCCGTAGCTAGATGGGGGCCAGTACGGGCGGTGCCCAACCTGGAGAAAGATTTGCCCGCCCTAGCATATGCTTACTTTCGATAAAAATTTTATTTTTATTTTTATTTATTTATTTTTTTTTTTTTTAAAGGTGAATCTGTAAATAAAATCTTATATATCTCCCCCCCCCCCCCTCCATCGTCAATTTCAACTCAAGTTCCAGAAATGAAACTCATAACAGTTTTAAAAGTTTTCTTTTTCTCTTTAAATTCTCTTCATTCGCATAGACCGGGAGGAAATTATCTTGGTGATTGCAACTTGATTGTCTTAGTTTTGTAAAGGTTTTCTGTGTCTTTAGTGGAAAGTGATTAAGTGATTTCGGTGAAATTTGTGTTCTTCATACAATACAATAGTGCCACATCACAACTGATCCGGACGCTGTCTTTTTAGTTGATGAAACAAGAATTCTGGAAAATGAAGCACAACCAAAAAACATTTTGCGCCCTTAAAGTGCATATTTTGCATATATACAATTCAGGGCGCAGACAAGGAGGGGCATTTGCACACTTCTTTAGATGTCTGCACGCGCAGAAAGCTTTTCTTACGCGTTTCGGTTCAGAATAGCAATTGAAATTTCGGTCCGGGTTCGATCCGTCTTGTTTATTTATTTATTTATTTTTTTTTTTAATCTATGGTCCGGCTCGCCCTGGAAAAAAATCAATTGACAAAACTAGGACTTAATTAGGAGACTGACAATTACTTGTCAACAGAAAGACATTATTGCAGACTGACAGAAGACCACCCACAGAGACAGAAAGTGAAACTGAAAGTGTAAATAATTATGAAACATATAGGTAAGTATTAAGAATGGTTAGTACTGCTAAAGTTTGTTTGTATCAGTTTCCATTTATATCCCGTAATGTATCCGAATCTTTTTGTGTGACCTTGTCAACGGAACATAAATGTTAATCCAACTATTTTCAAAATAAATAATTAATTAAAATAAAAGGGAAAAAATGCATTTGCGCATCTGAAAAATGATGTTGATTTCATTACTCTAGAAAGTAGAGAAATATTAATTAAATATTAACCTTCATAGTCCTTAGATTCTCTAGACCATAGGACATAAAGTCTCATAAACCATGATGTATTTCATTTCTTTTGTTTTTTCAGGTGCTGAAACTAGTAGCAAAGTTTATGACATTTTGAATAGGGAACTTGTAATTGTGAATTTCAATGACATATATCCCTTTCGACACATTTTAAAAATATTTACGGAAATCAGAGCGCGAAGAAAGAGATAATCAAATGGTCATAAGTTATGAACACTTTTTAGCAAAACAAAATTTCATGTAACCTAATAGCACATAAAATTGTGTGAAATAAATGGTTAAAGAAACGCTTTATTATTTACAATCTTTGTTAATTAACGAATGAAATGCGAAAGAAATTTCCAGGTTGACACGGCCCGGGGAGAATTTGCGTAGCCTGGCGCGAGTATATACAGGAAAAAAAAAGTCCGACCCCGCCCTGGCCCGAGAACAAATGGGAAAAAATAGATCCGAGGACCAGACCGGACTCGGGTCTCTGGCTCGTGCTGCCCGTGCAGGCTTCAACGCCTCTTATTATATATCCATACATATATATGTAGATATATATATATATATATATATAATAGAAAAATACTTCAGAGGACAGTTATTTTTTAAAGTAAAGATTATTATTTTTATTTGAACTCGAAATTAATAATTATAAATATATATATATATTATATATATTATATATATACATATACATATATATATCACTTTTTGAAACATAGTTACAGTATTAGCAAAAACTCATAATTAATGTAATTAGTATTTTTTATTTATTTATTTTTTTTTTTTTAAGTTAATTTCTTTTTCACTTATATCTCATGTTCAAGACATTCCCTACAGGTTTAATAATATCTCTGAGAATGAATTTTTCTGTACTTAATATTTTCGAATATGTTCGAAAAATCATATTCTTCTGTAAATAAGTACAGTTTAAAAATATTTCTGTGTTTAAAATAAGTTTAAAAATTTGTTTAATTATATATAAAATAACGTATAATGAGAACAGATTTTTAGGACCAAACAGCCATAAAAAAAATATTTTCAATGTGTAGATATAACAATAACTGTATTCAAAACAAAATGCAGATCAACAATGTTTTATATTTTCAATGTTATCAGAGGATGCATTCTTAACCCTTTCAGAGGCAAGCATATTTTCTCCATTTAAAACCAACAGCCTTTAGAAATCATCTACAATATTAAAAGACAAGAAATAAATGAAGTTATTCGTCTAAGTTATAAAAGAAAAATTTTATAAAATATATCCGGGGACAGTTTTTTTTCAATTTTGAATTAATATTTGTGGATGTACTATGCAACCATCGCCAAAAGGGTTAACAAAAAAAAAAGCAAAATGAAGAAGAAGAAGGATTAAAAATATTTTATTTTGCAACTAAAGAATCTTGTCTAAAATTTATAGCAGAAAATTTTCTGGGGAAGGAGGGGGGGGGGGGGGTAGCATATTTTAAAATATCGAAAAATTCAAAGAAATCTTTTGCCCCCCCCCCCCCCCCTAGAAAAATGTTTGCCCCTCCTGGAGACATAGTCTAACTACGGACCTGTATATGCATATATATCGCGGCACGAAATGTAGTGTATACAGGGACCGATTTACTCACTTGGAGGCCCAGGGCACTCATGTTCAATGGGCCCCTTTTTCTCGTACTTTAATGTTACAATAAACAAAACAAACTGCTTTTTTTTCTGATTCAACCATCTAAAAGTTCACTTCACTTTTCATTTTGTTGGCAAGAGTAACACTAAACAAGATCCGTGGCTTGTCTATCGGATCGACGTAGGTCACCCCCATGTATCTGCATTGCGGTGCGTGCCTCGGATTAGTTAGCCTGTAAAAGTTTGGAATGCAAGTATTGGTAGTATGCAGTTATACTTGCGTTTAGCGAAAATATTGCAATTTTTCCAATGAGTTGATAATGTCCTTGAAAAATCATCACGCCGATTTATAAAACAGTGCAGTAATTCCTCCATCCATTGACGAAAAACACAAAACAACGATCATTATAGCGAAATATGGAAATTTTTCTTTTTAACTATTTTTAAAAAAATGTATGATGAAATTTCTTGGGGGCCCCTTTACTGTGGGGGCCCAGGGCACGTGCCCCGAATGCCCTGCCTTAAATCAGGCACTAAGTGTATATTACTCCGTGATTTATTATTATTTATCGAGAGAACTACACTCACAGTGAATCATGATTGAAAAAAAATGGTAGTAAAAAAATCAACTTAAAAAATTTGCTTCAGTGTCGCCATCTACCAAACAGTTTCTTAACTAATACAAAGCAAAGAGCTTTCGTAAATTTAGTATTTAACATCTAACTCCTAATCACGTTTAAAATGTAAAATAATAATAATAATAATAATAATAATAACACATAAATAAAAATGCTTAAATTATCAATGACGCTTTCTGAAATTAAAGGAATTATCAAAAGTTCGGAAGCGAAATTGGTTGAATACATTCTATTAAAAGCATAATGTTTGTATTATTACATTAATTTTAAATGCTTTCATTTAAAAAATATTCTGGAACCTTTTTCATTATTTTTAAATTATTATTATTGTAATTACAACAATTATAAGGTTCCTTTCTATATAACATGCTACTAGAAGATCTACTTATTAATTTAACTCGATCTAACTGTAAGGGTATTCGATATTTAAAGTAAATTTCATGTTCGACATTTATTTTTAAGTGGAAATCTGTAAAAAGAATTAATTTTCATTCAGTATAATATATGATGTTCCATTATCTACAATTTAATGCTAATAAAAATAAAATAAGCTTAATTTTTGCTGTTGATTAAACACAGTTTTTAACTGCGCATTTCTCTCCCAGATGGCGGTAGCAATAATGAGGTCAGACCATTACCATGGGTCAGACAAATTATGCTGAAATTGAAATAATTTGCAGGAATTGAAATATTAATTTCAAAATAAAATAATAATGCATTAATAAAATTTACTTATTTCATAAAAAATGTAATAAAACATGATTAATAATTAATGCTTTGGTATAAATCATTATTTAGCAATATAATATTTAATACTTCATTTTATAAAATAAAAATAAGGTAATAAATACAATATGTAATGTCATATTATGATATTACGAATAAGATTGATAATATAATTACGAATAAAATAAAAACTTTATTATTTTCTAAAATATGAAATGTGTTATTGAATGAAATAAAAGTAAATGGAATAGGCTAATTTTAAAAATATTTTTCTATTTCTAATTTAAATTACTGTTATTATTTTTATTGAAAACATTCTATTAAAAAAATTATATAAATTGAATAATTTTTAACTTTTGCATTTAACATTAATTTCAAATATTTATTGGTAACAATATTTCTTTTTACTTTTCGAATAATTTATGTAATAAAAGTGTAGTAATCACGAAAAAATTCGACGGATATTTTGGTGGTTCTTATACGTTTTGAGGTCTTCTGGATTCATTTATGCTATTTTTACGATGATGTGTGTATGTTTGTGTATGTATATGTGAGACAGAGAGAACATGATATCGTCTAAACACTTCATTCGATTGAGCTAAAAATTGGTAGGTAGTTATGTTATAGATCACCGTCACACGAACTACATAAATTTTGATGAGCGTACGAACCATATTGCTTTTAGAGGAGCACAAGGAAAAATTCCGTATCATTATGGTCTAAGGCCATAAATTATTTAAATTGCGTTAGTGTTTAATTGCTTTATTCGATTGAGCTAAAAGTTGGTAGATATGTTACAGGTAATCGTCATCAGTACAGGTTACTGTACAGATTTTGATGGATATAGGATTTAAAGTTATTTTACAAGGACGCACATAAAAATTTTCTATCGTGACAGACTTGACTTGAATATATAAAGTGCCTAGCGTCTAAATTTTATATTACGATAAGACATAAATAGGTTGGAATATTATAAGTTATCTTTGAGAATCGTAGAGATTTATATGAGCGTAGGAAGGATATTTTTATATCGGAATACAAAGTAGAATTTTTACACAATGGAATTTTAGAGCTCAAATTAATTTATGCTCGCTTTAGCATTGTTTAATTTTTTAAAACATAAAAAAAGATATATATATATATATATATATATATATAGCCCCCCCCCCCCTTTTTTTTTTTTTTTTTTCATTTTTGCCTGTTGTTGTTGTTGTCGTCGTCGTCGTCGTCGTCGTCGGGGTCGTGCCCCTTTTACACGAACGCAAATGATGCCTATGACAGAAATGCTATTGAAAATAGAAAATGTTAACAGGGAAAAAAAAAAAAAAAAGTGAAAACGTTATCTAATAGTTAATTTACTTTATTGTTAGAGGTCTGGCAAAAATGAAAACAAGAGATAATAAAAGTTTCAATGTGTTTTAATAGTTCATATTAAAGCTATTCCCAGGAAACCCGCTTCCGTAAATACGGGCTAAGAAAGACTCCTTAGAAAGACCACCACGGATGAAACAAAAATAGTATTCCATTTTTTCCAAGAGTAGAAGGAAATTTAATTCAGTTTTTCGACGAGAAACTAAAAATACTATTTTATTTTTACTTTCTCTTACCCATAGGGTCGAGAAAGTATTGTTTTAGGATCAAATTTTCGAACGTGAGTTTCTGTTATATTTACATGTTCCGAGGTCCCCTGAATACGAAAATCATGTTTTTAGCGAATGATCTGTGTGCCTGTTATCAGCATATCTCAAGAACAAATAGCAGCAAAAATTCCACACTCGGTATTCTAAATGTGTATCATATAGGGATGCCAAAATAAGCTTTTCGTTGAGATGAAGCCAATGGTTCGTGTACAGGGACACTCAGAAGTATTCAAATACATTACGTCTATGGGGGAAATTGCAGGCAAGTCGAGATTAACATCTATAGACTGCACTAAACCAAATGAAACGAACATATATTTTGTGTAATAGAGATAGTCAACTGCAAAAAAAAATTTGTGTATGCAGGAGCCTCGCCTCCCCCTGGGGGGAAGTCCCCCCTCGAGGGGAGTAAATTTTCATGATGGGTATCTTTCAAAAGAGCTCGCCAATACCTTTAAAACGAATGGTTGAACCATCGATCTGCGTTAATTTAAAATGAAGTTATTGATTTTTTTCATTTTTCATTTTTTTTTTTTTTTTAATATGTAATATTGAGAATAAATTCAACTTTATATATACATATATATATACATATATATATGTATATATATATATATATATATATATATATATATGTTATATAGTGTTATACTATTTCTTTAATATGGAAATCGTCTGCATTATCATAAAAGATATTTTTTTTAAATAATAATTTTAATAAATTATTTTAAAAAAGCAGAATTATCTTTTAATAACCGAATTAAGTTCCATGTAAATGTAGGTGCATTAATGAAAGGGGGGCGGGTTGTGGGGGGCTGTAGCCCTCCTCACACAGAACTAATTATCATACAAAACACTCCCAAAGCCTAATTTGAATTGTTTAACACAGACCGAAATATTACATCTATTTTTACAGATATTCCTATCTGCCCGGTTTTACAGATATAGGTTGCCTGCATTTAAAAAAAAAACATTTATTTAATATATATTTAAATTTTCGAGCTTTAAGCTTTTCAAAAATCTTCTTCAAAAATGGTATTTCATGATTTATTCTCCAGCATCCTACCACATAGGTATCGTTTGTTATTAATTTACCAGTGGCCAGAGTAAAGAGATTTTTGGAAGCGCTGAAGAGACGCGCTTCCAAGAGCAGAAGGAGATTAAATTCAGTTTTTCGACGAAAAAACTAAAAACACTATTCCATTTTTACTTTCTCTTGCCCATAAGGTAGAGAAAGTATTGTTTTGGGGTCAAATTTTCGATATTGAGGTTTTGCTGTATTTGCACGTTTTGAAGTCCCCTGAATCCAAAAATCATGTTTTTAGCGGTTGGTCTGTCTGTGTTGTCTGTCATTGTGTCTGTGTGTGTGTCTATCTGTGTGTCTGTCTGTTATCAACGTACCTCAAAAACAAATTATAGCAGAAAGTTCAAACTTGGTATTCTAAATGTGTATCATATAGGGATGCTACACTAAACTTTTCGTTGAGATCAAGCAAATGGTTCGTGTACAGGGACACCCAAGAGAATTAAAATACATTACGTCAATGGGGGAAATTGTCGGTAAGTAGAGTTTAACATCTTTAGACTACACCAAACCAAATGAAACGAATATATATTTTTTATATGCGTAAAAACATGTTATGAAGAACAAGATATGAAGACCAGTGAATCGATTCCCTTACAAAGCACATATAAATATAATTATATTAATGTAATCATAGACTCACATATTATACGTGTGTGTGTGTGTGTGTGCGCGCATATGCACTTGAAACACCTTAATTAAGTTTATTGCATTTAATGATTATAATTTTCAAATCATTTTCAGTGTTATTTTTTATTTTTCCCTTTCTAAACACTATTTGGATTTTTTTTATTAATTATACTTCCAATAAATCCAAAATGATATTCCCCTTTTAATATTACTTTATTTTTTCTCTTACTAACCTGCGTATTCATTACTTTTTTCGCTCAGCGCTTCCTGGTCAGCGATTTTTTTTTCATTTACTTTTGCCATGAAATAATTACAATAATTCTAAGATAAAAAACTTTTTATACACTATGTTTTTTAATTTTCTGTTGAATCAGAGCTGTAGAACTACATTAGCACTTTATCGATGTGTATAAAATTTTTAAAGTGATAATGACGTCAATTTTTGTGAGATGCATAATTTAACTTTTTACAATTTTTTAATGTTCATGCTTAATTAAATACATTTATTTTTATGTCGAAAGAAAACGAACTCATAATTTTTTTTTTTTTTTTTTGCAACAATGAAATTATAGCTAATATTTTTATGGCTATTTTTAAAGCTATTAGTAGGTTATTATTTCCATATTTTAATCAATTTAAAAAAATAAATAAATAAATAAATAAAACTAATCAAAATTCGAAAATCGGGCTTAGAAGTTGTCATCAGGTTCTGAGCTATTATGAAAGTTTCAAATGTCTAGCTAGTAGGGAAGTTAGTTAAATATCGATTGCAAGATTTGTACCGGACAAACAAACAAGAATAAAAGTTTAAAAAAACATGCTAAAAGTTTAAATGTTTTTTAAAAATTTTACTTACACATAACTTCTGAGTGTGATCCCTACAGCAATACGTAGTGTGTTCGTAGCACCACGTCTCTGTGTGTGATCCCTACTACGGGAAAATATGTTAGACTGCATATCTATCTGTCATATAATTTTTAATAAGTGTTTTGCTAAAAGTATGCATTGGAATGTTGTCTTGAGCATACGGCTCTTTAAATGAGTTTCATTACAAAACTGCATCTTTAGGACATACGTTTTCTGCAGAGCGTTTTTACGAGGTTTAATATAGTTTTAGGAATTTATTAATTTTGTATATTATTTCATATATATTTAAAGGAATTGTTTAAATTATTATACATATTTTCCTCTATATAATTCACCCAATCTATTTTATCTTTACTAGAATGCTGCTAAACTCTTAAATATTCGTAAAAAAAAAAGGGGGGGGGGTCGCATTTTTAAATTAGTGTTTGACTAACACTGAAAGCCAATCCATGCAAATAAAGACATGAAAATTTATTTATTAATTTTGTTATTATAATTATTTTTATTTCTCATGCAACAGATCCTCTTTCTTTCAATCTGTAGAAAAACCGTGACCTATTTTGTAGATCATGTGGAATAAATCTACCAACAGTGTTTTTACGTTTTTGCATTCATTTCCTAAACTTCTTGATGAAATTTTATAAATCAGGTTTTTCGCCCTAAACTGAAAAATGTCAAAAACAAATTTCTCGTTTTTTTTTTTTTTTTATCCTTTGATTTCATAATACATTAACCAAGTAATACACTGAAAACACTTAGCTATCCTTTTTTATTATTTTTATCCAACCAAGTAGTTCTAGAAATTTTAAATCTATCACAATTATTCAAATTAATATATTAATTTTTTTATACTAGTATCGCCTAGTGGTCGATACTCAATCAATTTTTTAAGTAAACATTAAATAATAAATACAGAAATTCAAAATTTTTGTATAAACAATGTTCTGAATAATAAAAAAAGAAAAATACATAAACTCACGTCTGCTGTGAAAAGGCAGATGATTAAAAAGGTTTAGAATAAAGAAAAGCGTAACTATCCTACGAGGCGGATAGTTAAAAAAAAAAATAATAATAATAATCTACATCATAAATTGAATCACAAAGTTTTACTTCTATAGGAATTTTAAATACTAAAGTTTATGTGTTTAAAATGAAAAAAATGTATAATAATAAAAGTTTTTGTCTTCTTGATATCATATACGATTTTTTTTTTTTTTTTTTTTTTTTTTTTTTTGTGTGTGTGTGTGTGTGTGTGTGTGTGTGCAACCCACAATAACCATACCTTTCGAACGATACTACTTTTAAGCCCCTCATGTTATTGAAAATAGGCTAAAAAACTACGAAAATGTTTATGTTTATGTATTAACCAATTTTATCCCAATTTATTTATTTTGCTCAAATTTGAGAAAAATTATATTTTTTAAGGTTAATTAAACCTAAATAAACTAAATACAACAAAATTTGAAAAAAAAAAGAAATGTATTCTGTATAAGAAATCTTATCCACCTTGTACGCAGGACATTGAAATAAACTGGATGAAATTGGCACATATGTTTTAGTGTTCTCTTCAATAGTGAAAAGTGCTTTCCGAGTATAAAGTTTTACTTTATCTGTATAATACTTTCTTATTTACGTGATAGTTCTCCAGAAAGAATTTTCAACCGCAAAGAGAAGACAAGCCACCCCCCCCCCCCCTAATGTAACGATTAAACAAAGATTCCAGATGAAGGAGGAGGAGGAGGTGAGACACATAACACGCTAGCAGAAGCTTATATATACCATTATACATTCCAGCCGACAAAATATTCGCACCAAGCAAATTCTGATTTCTATATGCTATTTTTCAGCTGTCCTTTAAATAGAACAATAGGATAAAATGGGTTAATAATATAGATAATAGCTGTTTCTAAGAAACGCAGACTATTGAAATGAAAGAAATTTTAAACACCAAAAATTACGTGTATAAAAGGAAAAAATGTATAATATATATATATATATTTGAATGCTTTCTTGACATCGTAATAAAAGATATACATATATTTCTCAAAATAACATCAGTTATACCTTTCGAATAATACCACTTTCAATCTTGTACGCCTATAAATAGTTTGTTAAAAACAAACATTTTTATATTTGCGTATTAATAATATATTTTGAGACCAACTTTATCATGCGCGTTTTTGCTAGCGATTCATAAATGCTTGCGGTGTTATGTAATTTACGTAACTTTTTTAACCTTCATGGCAGATGTCATAAACGGATATTACCATTGAAAGCAGGCGACAGGCAGCATGATGTTTAGGAGATCATTTCGAGATAAGGCAAAACAATGCTGCGCACGTTAATATTTAATTGCTCTTTTTATCTTTGCTACACTTTCGATTTAAAGATTATATTGATCGTAATGTACAGTGGCATACAATCTATTGCCACTCCCCCCCCCCCCCCCCCAGTAGACATAATTTGCATTGTATTACATTCTATAACTGTAATATTTCAAAGCAAGTAGAAATGTTTTCCAGGGACATACAGTGACTTAAATGAATATAGACTTATAAGATAAATGAATATCAAGGTTTTTCCATAGTGAAAATGAAGAACAATGTCAAATGCTATAAGAATACAAGTATAAATTATAAAAAAGTTCAATGTCAACGTTTCCATTACTTTAATTATTTGATAGTTTTTGTAATGTCATATTCAATGTTGATGATTTTATTTTTATTTGAAGGTTAATGAAATTTTATTTTTATAAGTATTGTTCTATTATTGTTTATTATTTAAATTCAGGTTACTGATAGAGGATTTTCCCCCTTTTAAAAAATATACAAATTGCAATAGAGATAATAAATAAAAAAATTTAACAAATAAAAAAGAAAAGGAATAATCTGGTGTGTCACTCACACGACTTTCTCTTACCCTGAAATTTAATACTATAAATACAGGTTGCAGATTAATAGGTAAGATAACGAGTACTGTTATGTAAACATATGTTAAACAATTCATGTTAGGCTTCTGAAGAGTTTTATATCATAATTAGTTCTGTGTGAGGGGGGCTACCGCCCCCCTCAACCCCCCGTTTCATTAATGCACCTACATTTATATAGAATTTTATTTGGTTATTAAAAAATAATTTATTAAAATTATTATTTAAAAAAATTGTCTTTTATGATAAGGCAGATGATTTCCATATTAGAGAAGTAGTATAACACCAAATATCCAAAAAAGTCCATTTTATTCTCAATATATATTAAAAAAAAAAAAAAAAAGTACGATTTTTTTTTTCCAATTTTTTTTTTCGTTAAAAGTAAAAAAAATCGATAACTTTGTTTTAAATTATCGCAGATCGATGGTTCAACCATTCGTTTTAAAGGTATAGGCGAGCTCTTTTGAAAGATACCTATCATGAAAATTTACTCCCCTCGAGGGGGGCCTTCCTCCCCAGGGGGGGGGGGGGGAGGCGAGGCTCCTACATACACAAAAATTTTTTCCCAGTTAACTGTCTTTATTACAAAATATATATATTTGTTTCATTTGGTTTAGTGCAGTCTATAGACGTTAAACTCTATTTTCCTGCAATTTCCCCCATAGACGTAATGTATTAGAATTCTCTTGATTGTCCCTCCCTGTACACGAACCATTTGCTTGATCTTAACGAAAAGCTTACTGTAGCATCCCTATATGATACACATTTAGAATACTAAGTTTGAACTTTCTGCCATATTTTTTTTTTTTTTTTTTTTTTTGAGATATGCTGATAACAGACACACAGACACACAGACCATTTGCTAAAAACATGATTTTCGTATTTATGGGACCTCAAAACGTGTAAATATAACAAAATCTCGCGTTCGAAAATTTGACCCAAAAACAATACTTTCTCTACCTTATGGGTAAGAGAAAGTAAAAAATTAGTTTAAAAATGGTTTTGTCTGGATATTTAAATATGATTTATAAAAATGACTATGATAAAACACAATGCAATGACATTCTTCCGGTATCCCTGTACACAGTCCAGTTGTGCTTTTCATATTATTTTTAAAAGGGAACGTTCCATAGTGAACTCAAATAACATATATATATATATCATTTTGGAGAAATTCGAAAAATATTTATGGATGCTAGAGTCAGACAGATGAACAGATAGACAAACAAACATCAGACGGACAGAGGCACAGAAAAATAGACTGATTCAAATCATAATCACGCATGAACGTTATTAAAAAGTGTTAAAAATGCTTAACAAAAGCGAAAATCCAAATGTAGCAATTTTCAGTTATACCCCTTACTGTATATGAATATTTTTGTGTGTCCCTGTTATTCTTAATGCTAATCGTACTATATTCTATTTAAAAAAATCATATATATATATATATATATATATATTTATTTATTTATTTTATTTATTTATTCTATTTTATTTTATTTATTTATTTATTAATTTTTGTGGGGCCGTGCCCTTAGCGGAAATCTATAAGCCCGTGCCCTTAGCGAAAATGTTATCCCCCTCGGTGGCGTGCTTTTAGCATACGTGCCTTTAGCGGAAATGTATAATAAATTTTAAAATAAATTAATAAATAAAAAAAATGAACTCTTAAATTTTCCTCCACGCTTTATCCACTTTTAGCACTGACTATATTTTGCTTCAGAAGTAACTTGTCGCAGAAATAGGTATGCGTACTGTAGAATATCCGTTATTTGAGAGAACGATGACCTATAATCATATAAAGTTTAATGAATCAAAGTACGCGATACAAAAACGTACATTATATCTTTTTTATGATTTTATTTAGGTTTTTGAAAACATAATATTACACCTTCGGAAACTAAAACAGAAACGAAAAATCCTGAGGTACACACCGATTATCAACACTTTCGGATTGTACGAACTCGTTGTGTCGTATAACATTCAATGTTCTTTGTCTATATTATCACACAATGGACAGACAGAAAGACAGACATACAGACAAATTAAATTCATAATCACTCTGAAACATTGTTGGAAAGTGTTAAAAATGCTTAACACAAACAGAAATACTGCTCTTATTTTCCTATTTGCACCCCTTAATGTATCGAAACATTTTTGCGTAGCCCTGTAAATCTGGAGATTAAGCATATTATAGTTTATACAAAACATTTTCTTAGCATGTGAACAGTAAGTGCGAATTTCTTTATGATTTTTTGATGAAGTTATTTAAATGTGATTTATAAAAATGTCTCCCCTTAAAGTGCATTGGCATTTTTTGGATGTTTGTACACAAACAAGTGGCGCGGGTTATATTAGAGCCATTTTAAGTAGGGAACATTCAATAATGAATTTGAATAACACATATCATTAAAAATAAAATAAAAACTAGTATGTTGTTGCCACCACAAGACTTTCTTCTATATTTTCCAATACAAATTCACTAAGTGCAAATAATAAATTTTCATCTTAGAGAAAACTAACACTAAATATCCAAAGAAAGACAGTTTTATTGTCTATAAATGACACCTTAAAAAATGCATTTTTATAATAGTTATCTTATATAAGTTTCGTACAGTTATATGCCATAGAAGTTGATATATAGCTTTCCCGTTATCGAGGAAATTTGCAGTATAGCAGCGCCACCTATTGGCCGATAAGCATCCAAATTGAATCAGCATAATGTCTCATAATGGCCTTCACATATATCACGTTTTGCTTGATGATACTCAACCTGAGATATAGCCTCCTTTAAATTGCGAAAATCGCTATATAGTAGCGCCATCTAAGGAGCGGTTGACACCAGAAGTTGGCAGACACTCATTTAGGTTAAGGTGCATCAACATATAAATTTATATGCAATTCTGTGCAGTATTCTGAGAATATTCTGTGCAGTATTGTGCAGTTCCTGAGATATAGCTTTCCCTTAAATTGCAGAAATCTTTGTATAGCAGCGCCACCTGTCGGTCCATAAGCATTCAAACTGAATTAGCATAATGTCTCATAATGGCCTTCTGTTATATCAAGTTTTGATTGATTATACGCAATAGAACCTGAGATATAGCTTCCCCTTAAATTGTGGAAATCGCTGAATACCAGCGTCACCTGTTGAGCATTTGGCACCAAAAGTTGATAGGCACTAATTTAGCTCAAGGTGCATCTACATGTAAACTTATATACAATTCTGAGCAGTAGTTCCGGAGATACTGTTACCCCAAAATTTTTGTCACACACACACTCACAGAGAGAGAGAGAGAGAGAGAAGCGGACAGACAGACATTTTTTAAAAATAGTCAAATCGTGTTATAGACCTCTCAAAACGTGTAAATCCATCAAAATCCCCAGGTCGAAAATTTTTACGAATCCAATTTTTTCTTCTATTGAATATAATAGAGGAAAGTAAAAAATTCTTAAAATATTTACGGACGCTGGAGGCGGACAAATGGACAATAGAATAGACAAATACAAATACTAATTCAAATCATATTCACATTTAAAAAAAAAATGGTAGAATAAACGCTTAATGTAAATGCAATTCAGCAAATTTCCAATAATAACCCTCAGTGTAACTGAATATTTTTGCGTGACTCTGTAAATATAAAGCTAATCATACTACATTCTATAGAAATCACTCTTTTGTACATTCGAATAACATATTTCAATCTGCCACAAGCACACCTTATTTCCGCTAAGGGCACGCTTCTTCTATTCCTCTTTCTTTCCTTTCACCCCATTCCGCTAAGGGCACGTCACCATTTTTGTGGATATGAATAATAAATGTCAATTTCATTATAATTTGTGCAAAATAAATGTATTAAAATGTGGTTTATACATATATTACCATAGAACGTCATGCTGTGGAATTATTTTGGGTGTCACTGCAGTCACAAAACAATTGTAGTATTTACTCCATACTCATTAAAGAACATCCATAGTAAACTAGAATGACATATATTAGTTTCAAGAATTCCATGAATATTTATGGAAGTTAGAGCGCGGACAGACGGGCAGACAGACACACAAGCCAAAGTCATAAACATTTTTTAACTTTGGTTTTAAGTGTTAAAAAATAGAAATCGATATTTTGTTCGAATTTCGCTTATCTTCAAAACATTACATAAAAGTTGATTTTCTAAGTCAATATGAAACATCATGCTGAACGAGTTTCCTTAAAATTATTATTTTCCGGTACTTCCTTAATAAAAAACTGAAATATTGGCTAATTATCTGGAAATAACAAAAATAATGTACAATCAATAGTGAATTTCAGAGTTATTTTTGAGAGTTTGCTCTATTTTCGAACTTTTATTGATCAATTGTTCCAAAAGTTCTACTTTGTGTTTCACAAACGACTTTTTCTGGTAACATTAATATAAATTTCAAGTTTCATCTATCTAAATTCTAATCTATAATTCTGTCTATAAAACTTATTTGAAGAAAAAGAAAAATAAGCAATAATAAGTAAAAGATCAGAACGACTTGTACTTAAATTTGTGCTAAAAAATGAAATATAAAATTCTTTACAGCTGTAATTAATATTACGAACATCTTTTACAACAACATATATAATACATAATGCAAATTTTAATACGTTAAATTTCAAATCTAACCTTTCAAGCTTCAAACAAATAAATATATTTAAAAAATAAGCTAATAAATATGCAAAATTTTGATTATAAAATCAACTAAAATTCAAAGATGAAATTCTTTTTAATATAAATGTTCGTAGGATATAGTTTTAAAAACAAAAAATAAAAGTTTATTAGATTTTTTTTTTTTTTTTTTTCTTGAGACTTTTTCGTAAATTTCACTGAATAACACATTATCGTCTGCTTCAGAAACAAAACAATAAAGACGAATTGAAATATTTCCTACGTCATTTTTATTGTTTGGCAAATTCACTGTCTAACAAAGCACGAAGTCAGTGGGAGTAATAAACAGTTACCGAGGTCAAAGTTGGTACGAATAACAGTAACATGAAAGAAATAATAGATTATTTTGCCAGGATGATAAAATGTATACACATATATTTTACGTTCTGCTTTACTTTCAATCAATTTCACGAGCGGCTTTGTGTTTCTTTATGTGAAAAAAATGTAAAGTAAGAAAGAAGGAAATCACAAGCTGAATCCTCCTCAAAATATTTATATTGGCATTTCCTACATTCACCATTTGACCTTTTTCTTTTAACATGCGAAGCACCCATCAGTGCCCCTGACAGATTCTTGGGTAAATTACAGTCCAGTATATCTTCACAGTGATTGTCCCTTAAAACCCCCTCGTAGACCAGACCCTAAGTATACGCGAAATCTTGCTTGATAGATATAGTTAATGTCCCAAATTATTCTCTGCCCTAAAGCATTAGACACACCACTGTGGGTCTCTGTCTAAAATAAAATATCCAGGAAGTTTTTCGGAATAAGTAATTATAGACGGATAAAAAAAAAAAAAAAACTTTTGATTTGACGAATTGAGGATGAAACTGCACATGCTTGTTTCGTGGGTAAAAAAGAAAGAAAAAGCAGCCGAATAATAATTCTTTATTAATGAAGAAAATTAGTATGTATGTAATGAAAGAAATAAAAAAAAAAAAGAAAGAAAGAAAAGAAAAGAGCGAATTGTATATCGGAATGCCTTCATGAACAAAATTAGGATTCTGTCAAACGAAAAAGAATTTTATGAGATGGATCATCAAAAGAGTGTTATAAAATATTTTAAGTTTGACAGATTAGTTATACTATCGTGCTTGTCCCAATTTAGAGAATTAAGCTTTCACCGACATAATACAAGAAAATAATTAATGAGGGTGACTGAATGCTAAGTTCAAAAACGTGAGACTGGGGAAATAACACTGCTTTGCAAAAAAAAAAAAAAAAAAAAAAAAAATCAAGTTCTGATACCATTATTGCTGTTTCTTATGTAAAATGACCTCCTGAATCCGATTATGACTCCCATTTTGCCCAGTCACCCACCGTTTTCTAGATACATCACCCCCTTCCTCAATTTCTTTCCCTATTCGATAATTTTATGACCATGAATTTGATTTGAAGAATGAAAAATAATTAATTTAACACCTAAAAACAAAAATATATAAAGTTTAAAAAATAACATTAATAACAGATTAAAAAAATATAAGATATGTAATGCATAATTTTGGTGGCAAATCCCCCGCCCCCTTTCAAAAAAAAAAAAAAAAAAAAAAAAAAATCCTTTGTCGCAAATGTCCATGTTTTAGAATTTTCCAGCTCTTTAGCCCCTCAGATATTTAAAGGTTAAAATAAACCTCCCCCCTCCTAAAAATCAAATTTATAGTCATAAAATCACGGAAAAATTATAAAAACAGGGGGGCATTCCTAAAAAACGGTGGTTGATAGGGCAAAATGGGCGTCCTATTCGGATTCAGGAGGTCATTTTACATAAGAATAGGCTGAAATGGTGTCAGGGGCAATTTTCATGCCGAGCAGTGTAATTATACGAAGATAAAAATTTCTATACACTTAATTTGTAATTAAATATGTTTTCAGAAATGTTACAAATCAACTTCATTAAAAAGCTTTTATTCACATTTTGCATACAAAGTAGATTGTACAAAATTTACAAATTAGAATTTATTTTCAATGAAACAAATCTTTCAAGCGCAATGTTGTATGTCATTTGAGATCACAACAGAAAAAAGAACTTAACGTCTTGTATGCTATTGTTAATGTTCTAAATTTTTATGTTATATTATAGTTTAATTTAATTTAATTTAACTTAATTTTTTTATATTAAGTGACATAAAATTATTCTGACATTAGAAAAAATAAGTCCATTTCTAAAGAAGTGAACCTAAAAATCTGGAGTGACTCCACTCGACTTTCCGAACATTGAGTAATTAACAGTTTTGTAGATAAAGTAAAGAAAGAGGAGTTGTTAAACAAACAAAAGAGAGAAAACTATAATAGAGTGTTTGAGTATTTTTCTCCATATATTACACGATGTTTTATTTAACGCTACTGAACTTTGAGCCCATAGATCATAATGATAAAGAATTTTTCGTTGTGTCCCTGTAAAAACCTATAAATGCTAGATTCACCAAAATGCTTATATTTAGTGCAACATTGATTTATAATATTCATATAAATTTTCAGCTCAATTGAATAAGGCGTTTAGTCGCTATCGCACTTTTAAAAATTTGATCCCATAAGCCATAATGATAAAGAATTTTTCTTTATGTCCCTGTAAAAAAAACTGTAAGTGCTAAATTCACCAAATTCTATACAGATGGTGCAACTGTAACCTATAACATGCGTACAAATTTTTTGCTCAGATTAATAAGGTGTTTAGACGCTATCGCACTTTTAAAAATTTGGCCCCATAGGCCATAATGGTAAAGAATTTTTCCTGGTGTCCCTGTAAAAAAACTATAAGTGCTAGATTCACCAAAATCTATAGGGTTTGTACTATGGTGACTTACTATATACGTACCAACTTTCAGCTTATTCGAACAAAGCGTTTCGACGCTAGCGTGTTCACTCACAGACATACATACACACACACATACATGCATCATCGTAAAAATAGTGGAAACGGACTCATTGAACCTCGAAACGTATAGAAACATCAAAATCTCAAATTCGTATTTTTGACATGATTACAATACTTTCCTCACTAGAGTGTTCGGAAAGTAAAAAAGGAATGGAGTATCTCAGTTAGTTAAATTTTGAATGCCAGACATATTATTGATTTAAAAGAAGAATTTGTAGATTTTAAAAGTTAAACAAAATCTTGTTACGCATCTGTCACAACACCGTTTTGGAGTATTTCAAATACAACTTGACAGTTTTTGGAAAAAAAAAAAAAAAAAAAAAAAAAACAAGCTTTCTCTTATAGTTTCAAAAAATATATGTTTTATAAATTTATATTACATAAACTTTGAGTTGTATACACTATTTCATATTCATCATTATTATTATTATTATCAGTAGTAGTAGTGGTGGTGGTGGTGGTGGTGAGGGTTATGGTGGAGTTTGTTGTAGTTGTATTAATACGGATTGTTAGAAAAGATTTTCTTCACATATGTAATCCGATGTACTTGTGTTGGTATTGTTTTTCTTCTCCTAATACACCAAAACAAATATTCTGGTACTTTTGTTTCTGATTCATATGTAACATATATTTCTAATGCAGTGACACGGTGTTTACAAAAGTATCACTTTGTAAATTTCTAGAAATCACCTTTATTAAAATTCTAAATTTAATCATTAAAAAAAAATAAGGCGTTTAGACTCTTCTTTGTGTCCCTGTAAAAAAAACTATAAGTGCTAGATTCTCCAAAATCTATACAGATTGAGTATCTGTGACCTATAATATGTGTATAAATTGTTTGCTCAATTGAATAAGGCGTTTAGATGCTATCGCACTTTTAAGATTTTGATCCCATAGGCCATAATGATAAAGAATTTTTCTTTGTGACCCTGTAAAAAAACTATAAGTGATTTTGACATTCGTCAAGATCAATAGGGTTCGTTACGGTGACTTGCAACATGCGTACCAACTTACAGCTCATTCGAGCAAAGCGTTTAGACGGTTGCGTGTTCACTCACACACATACACACACACATACATACATCATCATAAAAATAGTGAAAACGGACTCAGGGGCCCTCGAAACGTATATAAACATCAAAATCTCAAATTCGGATTTTTGGCATGATTACAATACTTTCCTCACTATAGTGTTCGTAAAGTAATAATAATTAAAAAAATGAAATTTATTAATTTGTATTCTTATTATGCGTTAATTAACTTTATATTGAACATGATAAATTGATTAATATCATAATTAAGCATATTGTTGATTGCGTGTGTGTGAGGTTGGAGGGGGGGGGGGAGTCAGTCTTCATATTCTTTTTGTTTGTTGCTAAATTGTCGAATAAATTTACTTTTTAAATGAATTACTAATGAATCCTTTAAAATTTTAATAGCTAATTTCCTTTTGTCATTTGATGAATAAAAATAGTTTCCTGTTAAACAATAATTATCGAATTTCAACAGGAAAAAAAAAAATAAATAAATAAATAAAATAAAACAAGCATTAAAAGTCATTAATCATGAAATCGGGAAATAATTTATGTAAAAAGAAATTCTTTACATAAAAGAAAAAGAAAACTTTTCGACAATTAAAAAAAAAAAAAAAAAAAAATTGTAGAACAAAAGCAGTTAACGAATGTTTTAATGCATATCATCCAATTTAATATATATATATATATATATATTGAGGAAATGGAGAGAAAAAGAACTGATTCAGAAATATTACATTGCAGGTCAATTTTAGTTAATGGCATGTTAAAAATTCAACATGTCCATCGATTTTTTATTTTATTTTTTCTAACGATTGAAGTATACTGAAAAGAACACAATAAGACAAATGACATTTTTGAAAAAGTTTAGATTAAACAGTTTTTAATTTTAGTATTTGGACATGTTTAAAAGACAATAGATAAATATACTGGTTGTATTAATAAAATTACGTAACATGTGAATTAAATTTTCGCAAATAAGACCTTAGTATTAATGTATAAATTAGTGTTAGTGTATTTATGTGTATATTATTACAATATCTTTTACAATGTCAATTTACTTTTTTTTTTTTTTTTTAAACATAATAATGGAATTTACATATAACAATATTACCGATCAATTTAAGAATTTGAATGCATTTTTATTTAGGTTGCTTATAATTATAATTATACATATAATAAGTGATATTTAACTTTTGTTTTTCAAATTGAATACACAAGGTATTAATTTTAAGAAATTATTATATGTTTTATGTTATTTTATTTATTTTTGTATCATATTTTTATTTGTATTACTATTTATCATTAACAGTACGACAGTCGTACTGTTTCTTTCAGACAGAAAGTTTTCTGCCGTCACCAATTTTCATCTATCATCTTGAATGAGCGCGCAAACATTGTTATTATTTTTTTTAAATATATAAATTTGAAAGACTGTCATTGTATCTGTCAGGAGTTTTAGCCCAGTTTATTAGATTTTATCAAAAATTGCTACACATATTAATCAGGACAAAATCTAGCTAACGTCTTATTATTTAGTTCGGATAATTGGTTCTAAAGCTATTAAATAAAAACCCATTTTTAATTTTAAAATTATTAAAAAGGAGAAAACAAATTGATACTAAACAGAAACAAATAAATATATCTTTTTTTATGTCGAAATAAATAAATGAATGAACTTGCAGACATTTCTTTTAAAATAATTAAAATAAAATTGAGTTAAAAACCGTTCTAAATAGCAGCAGGGAAAGCCCTTGGCAAAATTTCACATTTTGAACCGAAGTAGTTCGGATGTTTTACGCCAAATTTTTTACTTATGCTATTGCGAGAGCCATTTTAATTCATCGACAAAATGACAACAAAATTTTAAAATCCGCCAAGAGGCTCCTATGCTAAAGCTATACCAAAGAAATTTTTAGAAATGAACACAGTAACCAATGCTAAGGAATAAGACAGTTACTGCTATGATGACTTTATATGGAAGAATAGATTAAAACACTCGTCGTACTAAATTAAATTCTGTTTTGTGCAGATATTTATAGCTATTACTTAGGGAAAGAAAAAAAAAAAAAAAAACTAGGCTTTTAGGTGTCGTGCCCTTAGCGACCGTGCCCTTAGCGGAACGTGCCCTTAGCGGAACGTGCCCTTAGCGGCATGGGGTGAAAGGGAAGAAGGAGGAATGGAAGAAGCCGTGCCCTTAGCGGGAATAAGAAGGTGTGCGTGTTCCCTGTGGAAAATGGGGCAAATATTGTTATTGTTTTATGTACAAGGATAGTCGAAAGTATTCCAAAGCATTTCGTTCTAAGAGGGGTATTTCTATAAACCAAATTTTAATAACTTTGCACAAATTTTAATGAAATTGAAATATGTTATTAAATGCACAAAAGAATGCTTTCTATAGAATGTAGTATGATTAGCATTATATTTACAGAGTCACACAAAAATATTCAGTTACACTAAGGGTTATTATTGGAAATTTGCTGAATTGCATTTTCGTTTACATTAAACGTTTATTCTAATTTTTTTTTTTTTTTTTTTTTTTATGTGAATATGATTTGAATTAGTGTATTTGTCTATTCTACTGTCTGTTTGTTCGCCTCCACCGTCTGTAAATATTTTAAGAATTTTTTATTTTTACTTTCTTCTATATTCAATAGAAGAAAAGTACTAGATTCATAAAAATTTTCGACGTGTTTACACGTTTTGAGAGGTCTAGAACACGATTTGACTATTTTTAAAAAATTTCTCTCTCTGTGTGTGTGACGAAAATTTTGTGGCAACTGTATCTCTGGAACTACTGCTCAGAATTGCATATAAATTTACATGTAGATGCACCTTGAGCTAAATTAGTGCCTATCAAGTTTTGATGCCAACTGCTCAACAGGTGGCGCTGCTATACAGCGATTTCCACAATTTAAGGGTAAGCTATATCTCAGGTTCTATTGCGTATAAATAAACAAATCTTGACATGTGTGAAGGCCATTATAAGACATTATGCTGATTCAGTTTGAATTCTTTATCGGCGAGCAGGTGGCGCTGCTATACTGTAAATTTCCTCGATAACGGGAAAGCTATATCTCATTTTCTACGGCATATAACTGTACGAAACTTGATATGTGAGATAACTATTAGAAAAATGCATTTTTTAAGATGTCATTTATAGACAATAAAACTGCCTTTCTTTGGATATTTAGTGTTAGTTTTCTCTAAGATGAAAATTAATTATTTGCACAGAGTGAATTTGTATAGGAAAATGTAGAAGAAAGTCTTGTGGTGGCCACAACATACTAGTTTTTATTTTATTTTTTTAATGATATGTGTTATTCTTCAAACTCATTATTGAATATTCCCTACTTAAAATGACTCTAATAGAACCTATGCCACTAGTTTGTGGACATCCAAAAAATGCCAATGCATTGCGCTTTAGGGGAGACATTTTTATTAATCACATTTAAATAACTTTATCAAAAAATCATAAAGAATTTCGCATTTATCGTTTAGATGCTAAGAAAATGTTTTCCATAAACTATAATATGCTTAACCTCCAGGGCTACGCAAAAATGTTTCGGTACATTAAGGTGTGCAAATAGAAAATTAAGAGCAGCATTTCTGTTTTTTAAGCATTTTTAACACTTTCCAACAATGTTTCAGAGTGATTATGAATTCTATATGCCTGTCTTTCTGTCTGTCCATTGTGTGATAATATAGACAAAGAACATAGAATGTTATACGATACAACAAGTACGTACAGTTGGAAAGTGTTGATAATCAATGTGTACCTCATGATTTTTCGTTTTTGTTTTAAAAAGTATAATGCTTAACTATATTTTCAAATATTTAAATAAAATCATAAAAGGGCAATAATGTACGTTTTCGTATGGAGTACCGCGATTCATTAAACTTTATATGGTTACATATCACCGTTCCATCAAATAACGGATATTCTGCAGTACGTATACCTATTTTTGCGACAGGTTACTTCTGAAGCAAAATATAGCCAGTCCTAAATGTGGGTCCTAAAAGTGTGGAGGAAAACTGAGAGTTCATTTTTTTTTTTTTTTTTCTTAATTTATTTTAAAAGTTATTATATATTTCCGATAAAGGCACGTATGCTCAAAGCATGCCACCGAGGGGGGATAACATTTCCGCTAAGGACACGGGTTTATAGATTTCCGCTAAGGGCACGGCCCCGGCTTTTATTATCTTATACTATTAAGTGAGCAATATGTGTATATTTCACTGATCTCGAAAACGGTAGCTCGGACAGTCACGAGATTTAACACAAAGGTGCCCCCCGAAGGGTCATTGTGCACATCGAAGTCAGATTTTCGAATTTTTGATTAGTTTTTTCTTAATTAATTAAAGTGTAAAAATAATAACCTTCTAATTTCTGATAAAAAAGCCATTTAAATTTTAACATTTTATCCATAATTTAATTGTTGCCAATTTTTTTTTTCGACAAAATAATAATAATTAAAAAAAAAACCGTACATTTATTTAAAATGAGGAAAATAAATCAGAAATATTAGAAAATAAATTAGAAATGTCAGTCGCATCGTTACAAATAAGATACCAAATGAAAGTGAAAATTTTTGTAAATCCGATGCATTAAACAGCTTATCAATCGGATGATTAGTTTTTTCTTAATTAATTAAAATGTGAAAATAGTAACCTTCCAATTTCTGATAAGACATTTAAATTTTAGCATTTTATCCATGATTTAATTGTTGCCAATTTTTTTTTCGACAAAATAATAATAATAATAATAATTAAAAAAAAAAAAAAAAAACCGTACATTTATTTAAAATGAGGAAAATAAATTAGAAATATCAGTTGCATCGTTACAAATAAGATACCAAATGAATGGGAAAATTTTTGTAAATCCGATGCATTAAACAGCTTATCAATCGGATGATTAGTTTTTTCTTAATTAATTAAAATGTGAAAATAAGAACCTTCTAATTTCTGATAAATAAGCCATTTAAATTTTAAAATTTTATCCCATAGAATAATAATAAACACGTACGCTCCTTCTTCCTTTATTATAGAGCATTTCCTCGTGACGTCATGTGGTTGGCAAAAAAGCGCGCTCGACTTTCCCGCGCCCCGCCCACCATTGATTTTCCGTTGATAGTAATCAAGTAATCGCCATCGCTATGCTTTTCCCAAGCCTTTTTGCCAACCACTCATAAAAGTTGAGATGTTTGTTTACAAACAAGGAACTGCCCTATTATTCTATGTTTTATCCATAATTTAATTGTTGCCAATTTTTTTTTTCGACGAAATAATAATAATTAAAAAAACTGAACTAAAAAAACATTTTCAACTTTACTGAGAATAAATACGAACTGAACTGAAAAAACATTTTCAACTTTACTGAGAATAAATACGAACTGAACTGAGAGGAGTCTGAGGTTAAAAAATGTGAAAACGAAAGTGTTGTTCTTTTTGATAAAAAAATCTTTTTGTTTTGTGATTGAGTTAGCATAAATTAAAAAACCTTCTGATTCTTTTAAAAAGGGAGTTATTAGTAAGTCTTTAAAATCAAACTACAACATAAACATTTTATTTCAAAGGATGATATTTAAACACGTTCATTTTAAAAACTCTGAAACACTGATATGTGGCATCAAGTTATATGCAAGAAAATCAAAAACAACTTTCATTTAAAATTTAAATACGAGTTTTTAAAAATCAAAAAGTTTAAATAAATATTCTTAAGATGAAACGATCAAATGATGTGATACCAGTTAATCCAGAAGAACAAAGTACTTCAAATGCAGACCAACTAATTAATCGTACTTCCTTATATCAAGCTAGGCCTATCCGTGCATCAAAATTAAAATGTCGCCAAAATATAAGGGAAATAGGACAGATGTACAGAAAGGAACGTTCTGAGAGTATATCTAGGCAAGCTTTTCAGCATCGAGCAAGGGAGAGCACGGAAGACAGAATCCAGCGACTTGAAGATCTAAGACAGCGAGCTTCTCAGCGTAGGGCATCAGAGAGTATACTAGAGAGACGACAACGCCTAGAAGAGAAAAGACGTCGACAAGCAAGATATGAAGTGGCATTGCGAAATCGGTGCCCAACATACAAAATAGCAGTTTGTAGAGATGTGAACTATAGTACTTTAGGAGAATTCAATGTGAAATGCGTTCATTGTAAAGCATTACATTTTCCAGAGGAACGTGTTTGCAATCGTCTTCATAGAGACTCTTTTGGTGATTGTTGTCTTCATGGACGATTATTACTGCCAGCACCATATTTTGCGAACGAGTTAGCAAGACTGTTTTTGCACTGCCATCCACTTGCTGAAGAATTTCATAAAAGAATCAGAAACTTGAATTCCTGTTTTGCTTTTTCTTCTTTCAATGTGTCAGAAGACAGAACCATCAACAGTCATGGCATATACAGTTTTATTGCATGTGAACAAGTATACCACAAAATGAACTTGGCTGCTCAACCGACTCAAGACATACATGGAGAATTTGAAAACCTCAATACGGTCAGATGTATTTTTTGGATCCTGATAATGCTGTTGACGAACGATTACATCATCCTCTGAATTATGGAATAAGTCGTGAACTCATGGAATTATTAGAGCACGTAATAAGGGCACAGAATGGTTATGCACAGGGTTATATGATGATGCGTGAAGTTCAGTATGAAGTTGAACAGCAAGCTACTGCACAAGGATTATCTGCACCTGAAGTTCAACTTTTGTTCAGAATTCCTCAGGAAAGTGATTACAGAAGATTTAATACACCATCCATTAATGAAGTTTGCGCTGTCTTCACACTTAATGCCGATCAAAGTTTCCCAGAAAATGAAATGATTGTACATCGGCGAAACAAGGAAATTGTTATTCTAAAAAATATTGATAAACGTATTGAGCCATTCACTTATCTACTGTTTTACCCACAGGGTACGGATGGTTTTTCTCTTGATATACCATTGACTACACCTTATTCTTCGCGGCATCATGCAACGCGCCTTGAGTTGGCTCAGAACAGACTTGCTTTTCGACCTGAAGTAATAAATTATTTGTCCACAAGAATGAATTCTACAGGTCATGACTTGCGACAAATACAATTTAATGCATTGCATTTTGGTGGCAGACTTTTTCAACAGTATGTTGTCGACACTTTTATTAGGGTCGAAAGAGATCGTATTCAGTGGATTAAAGCAAATCAAAAGAAGATTCTTGCTGATAATTATACAGATGTCACACGTTTGATAAACGACTTAGTAGAAAAAAACAAAGCTACAGTTGGAGAGAAAGTCATTTTCCCATCATCTTTCCCAGGGTCAACACGCTATTATACTGAACAATTTGAAGATGCTATGGCTATTGTTCGCCGTCTTGGTTCTCCAGATTTCTTCATAACAATGACATGTAATGCAAACTGGCCTGAAATAAAAAACGCTTTGCACATTCAGTTACAAAATGGATCTTTTATACAACAACTTCCTCAAGACCGACCAGATGTTGTAACTCGAGTTGCAAAATTGAAATTTGATGAAATAATTGAAGATTTTGATAAGAAGCAGATATTTGGAAAAGTTGCTGTTTATGTATATTCAATTGAATTTCAAAAGCGAGGTGTTCCTCACATTCACCTTCTTCTAATTATGTGTTCTCAAGACAAGATTCATAATCCTGAAGAACTGGATGATCTCATTTCTGCAGAGATTCCCGACTTTGAAGATACAGATCTGAGAGAACTTGTAATAAAGTGGATGATTCATAACCCCTGTGACGAACAGAACCCAAACGCTGCATGCATGGTAAATAAAAGTGGACGTATGAAATGCCGCTTTCAATTTCCAAAATCATTTGAGGATGTATCTTCATTGGCAGACAATGCAAAACCAAATTATCGAAGGCGTTATGATCCCAAATTGGACCCTCACAGTCGAGATTTCTCTCATGAAAGTGCAGTGTATCATAAGAGTGTTGATGGCAGCCGCATAACAAGAGATAATCGTCATGTTGTTCCTTATAATGCATACTAGCAGGCTTTGCCCGCTTCGCTGGCCACTAAATTTAAAGAAAACTCGTTTCTATATAGCTTTATAAAAATAAAATAAATTACTGAAATTGTTGAAAAGCTCGCTCCAGGTCCCTGCTGCATTCGGCAGCGATTTGGTCATCCACTGCAACTCGGGCGCTTATCCCTATTACCTGCGACAATAGTTTACCAATGAGCTTCCATTTAGGTGCTTATTATATAACAGTTTCGAAATAGATAGTATCGAAAAAATTGGAGTTTCCCTTTTATATTTGAATCCCAGTTACATGTGAACAACACTATACGTGTTGTTCACATGTAACTCGGACTGGACTCAAATGTAACTGGGTTTAGACAACATAATATTTGCTTTTACGTTATTTCATATGTTTATTTTGTTTATCCAATCAACCATTTAATGACAGCAATTTCACGCCAAATATTACAATATGCTGTGACCGGCTACGTCTGTCGCATGAGACAATTAATTTTTTGTGTTTATATATAATTCATGGGTTGTAAACCTGATAGTACAGCCTTAATATAGTTCTCTTTGGCGGCTTTTGAATTTTTGTCACCATCTTAGACATAATCCATAGTAACAATAAGACTTAATCCGTTGTAACAATATGCTATGAGCGCTATTTCTGCCGTATTTTAGTCAACTAATCTTTTTATGGTTACATATATTTCCCATTAAACATATTTTTATTTATTTATTTAAATATTAATTTGAATTTTTCAAATATTTCTGTTCGACAGCGTGCAAGTGCAGTAACACACAGAGGCTCATTTGTTTGTATGATAAATTAGCATAGTGATTATTATATAAAAAAATAAATAAATAGGTAAACATTATCGTGTTACACAACTTTATTATGTCGCTCCATTGGTGACTTTTGAATTTTTGTCGCCATATTAGCGATGGATTTTTTATTTATTTATTTATTTATTTTTTATTTTTTTGTATGAAAAGGGTAAGACTATTTTGCTAATAATTTTATCAGACTCTTTTTTGTTTATACATAAGAATCCTTTATAATCTGCTTATATTTTTAATGGTTTTTAGGTTTAAAATAGTGCTTGTTGAAATAAATTTCCTATCTTTAAAACTGCATTTGTTCTGTAAATTTTGTGTAAAAATGAATCATTTATGTTTTTATATATTTGATGCGCTACTTAGATTAACATGGCTGTTGCTATATTAAACTTCTTGTCGAAAAACGTTCGGTGTACTTCAACACCAAAATTTAAAAAATCGCCCAGCAGGATCTGTTAATGAAACTGATAAAATAAAAATATGGTTCATAGAGCTTAAATAATCTATTTAAAAATCTTTTAAAACCCAAATTATTAATGTATCGTATCACATACATAGATATAGTAATAATATATAGATTGATCATTGGGGAGAAAAAAGTGATTCCTTTTCACTCGGGAAAAGACGGTGATTTTACCAAAATATGGCAGTCTTTCCCCGAGTGAATACACACGGGAATACACACGAATGTTTTAGCAAATAAAATTCATGAATAATTTATTTACTAAAAGCGAATGAAAAGCTCCAGATATAGTTTCAAACTTATTCTTCTTTTTTTCCTTTTTTCCTTCAATACCACTTAATGGCTGATTCCAAAGCTTTTTTTTCGGCATCAAAAATCTTTGCACGATAATATGGGGATGATAGATCTATATATATTATTATATCTATGATCACATAAATCTTTTCGAAGATAGAATGAAACTGAATTTGAAAAAAAATGTAACTTTTGTTTATTAACCAAAATAATTGATGAAATTTGAAATGCAAGTTGGTCTTGTGGGGTCTTGTACATTATATAACTTGTATTCGTGAGAGAAAATTTAAAAGAATTTGAAAACTGCAATTTTTAATCCCACTTAAAAATCATGTGACTTAATGTGAAGCAGATTTTTCATTTTTTTTCTCCTAACGGTTTCCATACAATCTTCTGCTGTTGCCACCTAAAATTCATACTTTAGTTAATTTAAAAAAAACTAATTGTCCGATTGATAAGGTGTTTAATGCATCGGATTTACAAAATTTTTCCCTTTCATTTGCTATCTTATTTGTAACGATGCGACTGATATTTCTAATTTATTTTCTAATCCCTCATTTTAAATAAATGTTTTTTTTTTTTTTTTTTTTTTTTTTTTAACTATTATTATTTTGTCGAAAAAAGAAATTGGCAACAATTAAATTATGGATAAAATGTTAAAATTTAAATGGCTTTTTTATCAGAAATTAGAAGGTTATTATTTTCACATTTTAATTAATTAAGAAAAAACTAATCAAAAATTCGAAAATCTGACTTCGATGTGCACAATGACCCTTCGGGGGGCACCTTTGTGTTAAATCTCGTTACTGTCCGAGCTACCGTTTTCGAGAACAGTGAAATATACAAATATTGCTCACTTAATTGTATAAGATGTACATTTTTTTTTTTTTATTATTATTTTTATTTTGTCGAAAAAACAATTGGCAACAATTAAATTATAGATAAAAATTTTAAAATTTAAATGACTTATTTATCAGAAATTAGAAGGTTCTTATTTTCACATTTTAATTAATTAAGAAAAAACTAATCATCCGATTGATAAGCTGTTTAATGCATCGCATTTACAAAAATTTTCCCTTTCATTTGGTATTTTATTTGTAACGATGCGACTGATATTTCTAATTTATTTTCTAATCTTTCTGATTTATTTTCCTCATTTTAAATAAATGTACGTTTTTTTTTTTTTTTTTTTTTTTTTTTATTATTATTATTATTATTATTTTGTCGAAAAAAAGGCAACAATTAAATTATGGATAAAATGTTAAAATTTAAATGGCTTTTTTATCAGAAATTAGAAGGTTATTATTTTACATTTTAATTAATTAAGAAAAAACTAATCGAAAATTCGAAAATCTGACTTCGATGTGCACAATGACTCTTCGAGGGGCACCTTTGTGTTAAATCTCGTGACTGTCCGAGCTACCGTTTTCGAGATCAGTGAAATATACACATATTGCTCACTTAATAGTATTACTGAAAAAGTACAATTGTCATATAAACGTTGAATATGTTGGAAGCATTATGGCTGTGAAGTATCTATACAAGTACATATATAAAGGGTTTGATTGTGCTTCACTTAAAGTTGTTGAAGGAGGAAGACAAATCATGTACAATGAAGCAAATACTTATGTTGAGGGTCGATGCATCACTCCACCAGAGGCATGTTGGCGTTTATTTAGAAATGAAATTCAGAAGAAGAGTCATAGTGTGCTACGATTATCAGTTCACCTTCCTGGCCAGTACAGAATTGTAAATTTAGATCAGGCTCAGGAAAATTTAGCTGATACAGGACAAAAAGATTCGACTCTGGAAGCATATTTCAAGCACAATAAAAAGGCTAAGGAAGAACATGAAATTAGACAATCAAATGGAGACACGGAGGAAGAGCCAATCTATTATTACTACTGGCAAATGCCTGAACACTTTAGATGGGATGCAAGAAACAGTGAATGGATTCAAAGAGTACGACAGATAAAAGTTATTGGAAGAATACATAATGTCAATTTTGTTGTACAGCCTGAATTATATCACTTACGACTGTTATTGTATCATGTAAAAGATGCAACCAGCTTTAAGGATTTACTGACAGTGAATAATATTGAACATGCGACATACAAGCAAGCTTGTCTAGCACGAGGATTATGCTATGATGACCAACAATGGATTGAAGGATTGTCCGAATCTGCAAGCTCAAAACTGCCAAGGGCAATGAGAACACTTTTTACACAGAATTTGATTCTAGGCTCACCAGAAAACCCAAAACGGCTGTGGGAAATGTTTAAGCAAGATCTCGCAGAAGATTTCATTCATGAAGGTGAAAGAACTGGAATTTCAATTGAAGATTCTATCAAGCGAGCATACCGTGTAATTGCCCATAAACTCGACTCAGAAGCGACAGAAGGTAGAAATTTTCAATATTGGGTTGAAAAGTTTTCATTTGATGATATTGATGATTATGAAACTGAATCGAATCAAGAATTGTCAAATGTCAATGAATCAGCAGCTATTGGTCAACAAATGTATCAACTTCTTAGAGGAAAACAAATTGAAATTGTGGATGCCATCTTTCGTTCAGTCAATGATGAGAATATTCAATCAAATCCTTCTGCAAGGAGGGAACTTTAATGTGCAGTGTATGGCTTTTACAGGCATTGCTTCGATTCTACTTCCTGGAGGACGCACATCACACAAAACATTTGGATTGAAGGTGCCCCTTTCACCAGAGTCAAGTTCCACAATCAAACCGGGCTCCTGTAAAGCTCAAAAACTTTCTAAAGTTCAAGTATTTCTCATGGATGAAGCACACCTATGCTTCCTAAATATGCATTGCATGCAATGGGCGAAATTCTGCGTAAAACTGGAAATGCAACTTTGCCATTCGGTGGAAGAATTGTGGTTTTAGGAGGAGATTTCAGACAGTGTCTTCCAGTTCAACCGCGAGCGAATAAACAAGAACTTATTGACTTATCAATTAAAAAGAGTGTGCTTTGGTGTAAATTTAGGAATTATTCACTGGATGAGAATATGCGGGTTGATCCAGAACAAAGAGACTTTGCAAACTATATTTTAAAAGTTGGTAATGGAGAATTACCGATTAGGTCTTTAGATGAGATAGAGCTACCCGAAGACATAATTTCAAATGGAAATCTCATTGATGAGGTTTTCGGTTTTTGCTTTGTCAATGAAAATTATGAAGAGATGAAAAATAGAGCTATACTTGCTCCTCTTAACAAAGATGTTGACAGGTTAAATACTGAAATTATTTCGAAATTACCCGGAGAGTACAAAACTTATCACAGTTACGATACTGTAAATAATCAACCCGAAGGAGGACTTCAATTTACTGTTGACTTTTTAAATTCTGTTGAAAATTCCGATTTACCACTTCGTGAACTTAAACTGAAAAAAAAAAATGCTATTATTATGTTGATGCGTAATATAGATGTATCAGAAGGCCTTTGCAATGGTACAAGATTAATTGTTACTGAGCTGTGCAATCATATTATTAAAGCAAAAATAATAACTGGTGAACACTGTGGCCGAGATGTACATATACCAAGAATCACACTTCAATCATCAAAAGGTCAACTTGGTTGCGCAATATCTAGACATCAGTTTCCTGTAAAAGCAGCATTTGCTATGACAGTGCATAAATCACAGGGCCAAACTTTTGACTTTGTAGGCGTTGATCTAAGAGTACCAGTTTTTATGCATGGAATGCTTTATGTAGCTTTTTCAAGAGTTAAAAGAAAAACATCATTAAAAGTACTTTTGCCGATAGAAAATCAACGCCATACTTGTAATATCATCTGGAAAGATATCTTAAACCATTCAAGAACTACAGAAATGGATTACTGTTTTAATGAAAATGCAGAAGATTTAAATTTCAGCTTCGATTTGGACTAATGCAATTCAGGCACTGTTCTTATGCGTTTAATGTGTTAATAAATTTTTCTTATGCGTTTATAAAATGGTAGCACATTTTTTGTTTGTTTGCTGCAATATATTTTAATATTAACAGTTAAAATTCTTTAATTTATAGCATTGCAGTAGAAAGTTATTTAAATGTGATGATTTATTAAAATGTCTGGTGATTTATAAAATATATGTATAGTTATAAATTTGTAAAAATAACATAATTATTCAGCCTTAAACTTTTATATCCCACAGTGTACTCACCCAACAACAAATTTATTATCATCTCTAAGTGTTTTTGTTCTTATATATTTTCTTTTACGTGTTTTATTTCTTAAAAAATAAAAGAGCGATACAAATGTTCTAAGAATAGGGGAAGAAGTTACGATTGGCGCCACAGGCACCCAAGAGTTAATTTAAAATCGTTATATTTTTAATATTTTAGTATTAAGCCACTTTTACAGAGAACAAGTTATGATTGGCGCCGCAGGCGCCTAAGATTTTATTTAAAAATATTTGATTTTTCAATATTTTTATATTATGCGACTTTTAGAGAGAACAAATTACGATTGGCGTCGCAAGCGCCCGAGAGCTTGTTTTTTGGTAAAAATTTTCTTGGGTCTCTGGCCAGCTAGCTGGTGAAGCCAGCTAGTTATTATTACTGGCAAAACAAAATTTCAACTTATAAAATGCAAATCATCCTCTCACTCATTAAGAATCAAAATGTCTCAAATCGCCAGCATACTTTACAGGTAAGAACAGTGAAATAAAAATAAGAATATTATACGAAATAAAACAAGAACGTTTTCATGATTCTAAATAATATCCCATTTTTTTCAGGATTCAAGTATTTTTTATTTAAGATTTTTACGTAAGCGTCATGCTCATGATCACGGAGTATTATTTAAGAGGAGACGAAAGTAACGCTGAAATTTTGCGATGTTGTTTTTAACGTTAAGAGAGGGCGCCAGCGTTCGCTATACCCTGCTTTCCAGCTTCCGTAACGTTATTCAATAGGGAAATGTTTCGTTTTTATTAATTTTTTAAGAATAATATTGAGCTTAAAAATATTCGGTTGAACGCAGATTTCATTTAATAGAGTCTTTTTGACAACATGTTTTTTTTTTAAAGAACTATTTTAAGCATTTTACTTAGTGAGAGAACATTTAAAATGACGTTGATCTTTATGCGTAAAACCGAAGCTAAACTACATTGTTATGGAGAGATAGGTTTTTTTTTTTTTTTTCTTTTGAGAATGTTGGTTTTTATGGATATCTTATGGCAGTGAGTCTTATAATTTTTCATTGTTGCTATATTTGACGGTGTAATAAAATAATAATAATAATAATAATAATAAAAAAAACCAAGAAGTTGCTAGCGATTTGATTTTTTTCATTCATTTCCTTTTACCAACATCAAGTTTAAAATAATTCTTTATTATGCAATTTTTTTTTTATTTATTTATTTATTTATTTTTTCTGTGTAACCTGATGTGTAATAAAATTACATACTGTTTAATAAATTTTCAAGTGTTGGCATTACATTTTTCAGTAAAAGGAAAAGTTATTTTGGTTTACTATTAGTGTTTACTATTAGTATGAAAAAAAATATATATATATTAGTATGATTTAAAAAATAAAGTTGTAATTTTATGTTAAGATTTTTTTCTAAAATTTTCACTAATGCATGTGAATTTTGTAATTAAGACTTTTTTTAAATTTTGCTCTGATATATATATTTTTTTAATTGAATATTTGATTAAGATTATGACCAGTTTCAACTGTTTGAGTCATTCTCAGAATCAGAGACAGTGAAGAATCTAAGTCTAAGCATTGCTGTATCATCATTTATCAAATGAATATTTTGAAAATCAAATACAAGCTCAGTAGTGCAGCAGTACACTATTTTAACAGTATGCTAGCAAATCCGTGCGAAACTTACGCAATTGCATAAGTTATTAAAATTTCAGGATTTTTTTTTATATTTTTTTTAACATACAGAATTAAGTTGAATTTTTGCATAATAATGGATTATCATGAGAATTATTACGTTAAAAATAGTACATATGGAGTTGCATAAAACTGAGCCTAATAAAATTAAATAACAAAAACTAGGATAAGGTAAATGTATCAAAGTGGAGGAAGAAAGGATAGCCTAGTGAGTGAGGCATTTCATTCTGAGATCATGCTGGGTTAATAATACATTTCGTTTCTTATAATATTAGTGTAATAGGATACTTGATATTAGACATTTAAGAGAAAAATTAGTGTAACTTTTATGTTTAGAGAACTTTTATGTTGACAGAATTTTTTTCTCTTGCGGATCAGGTTCGGGTCGGGTTGACTGAATTTTTTTTCTTGCGGGTCGGGTTTGGTTTTCAACGAGTCGGGTCGACTTGAGAACACCTTTCAAAATATTTTTTTTACAATTATAAACATAAATTTATAGGAATGTTTACAACTATGTAACTAATTTAAACATTCTGCATTTACTAGACATATATCGGCTGGTTGTTTGGCTGGAGGATTTAAGGCCGATTGACTCCAGATGTGTCCTAGGCCTATAGGGGGAATGCCCTCCGTTTGAGTCTTTCTAAGGGGTCCTAGCCCGTATTTACGCGTGTTTCGAGCGGCTAGGTCGACGAGCGCGACCTGGGATCGAACCCGACACTTCCCATCTACCAGCTTCGAGCGCTGAACCGCTCGGCCGCTGGTGGGCAGACATGTACCGGAGCACCCTATTCGTATCCGCGGATATCCGCCAGAAAATTAGATCCGTATTTGTATCTGGATCTGTTTTCTTTTCTTCAACGGAACTACTAATATGTATCTTTTGAAAAAATTGTATGAAAATTAGAAAAGTATTATAAATCTTTCTCGACTGTTGTTAATATATAAATTAAAGAAATACAAATACAGTATAACCTCGCATTTAAATTCTGGAAAATGAAAAGATTTTGCAGTTTACAAGTTTTTTTTTTTTTTTTTTTTTTTTTTTACTTTCTTCTATATTTAGTAGAAGAAAGTATTAGATTCGTGAAAATTTTCAACTTCCGGTTTTTGATGAATTTGCACGTTTTGAGAGTTCCGAACACGATTTGACTATTTCTAGAAAATATCAGTCTGTGTCTCTGTATGTGTGTGACAAAAATTTTGTGGTGACTGTATCTCTGGAACTACTGCACATAATTACCTATAAATTCATAAATAAATGCACCTTAACATAAATTAGTGCCTATCAACTTTTGGTGCCCATCGCTCAACAGATAGCGCTGCTATACAGTGATTTCCGCAATTTAAGGGAATGCTATATCTCAAGAACTACTGCAGAGAATTGCATATAAATTTATATGTAGATGCACCTTGACATAACCTAGTCCCTATCAACTTTTTATGTCAATTTCTCAAAAGGTTGCGTTGATTTTTACAGTTCAAGGAAAGGCTATATATCAGGAACTACTAAACAAAATTGCGCATAAATTTATATGTGGATGTACCATGATATAATTTATAGTCTTCCCACGTTTGGTACCAATAATTCAATAGGTGGCGGTGTTATACAACGATTTCCATAATTTAAGGGAAAGAGATATCTCAGGTTCTATTGTGTATAATAATAATAAAAAAGAAAAAAAAAAAAAAAAGATATCTGAAAAGAACATAATCAGACAGTATGCCGATTCAATTTGGATGCATATTGGCCAATAGGTGGCGCTGCTGTCCTGCAATTTTTCCCGAGATGGAAAAGCTATATCTAAACTTCTATGGTGTATAACTGTACAAAATTTGATAAGTGAAATAACCATTATGAAAACGCATTTTTTAATATACTATTTATGGAGAATAAAAATGTCTTTCTTTGCACAATGTAATTTTTCTCTAAGATGAAAATCGTCTGCATTCATTATGGTAGGTAATTTTAATAAATAATAGCTTTAGTAAATTATCTGTACTGAGCGAATTTGTATTAGAAAATATAGAAGAAAGTCATGTGGTGAGCACAACATACTAGTTTTATTTTTATTTATTTATTTATTTAATACCTTTACTTTTAATGAAATTCAATCCTCGCTTTTATGTAAACGGAATTTTGAATTTTCTCTATTTATACAGCAAATATATAAGAAATACTTGTTGTGATTTCATTTAAAGCTAGTATGCTGTAGCCACCTCAAACTTTCTTCTATTATTTTCCTATAGGAATTCGCTCAGTAAAAATATTTTCTTAAAACTATTATTTATTAAAATTATCTACCATAATGAATGATTTTCATTTAGAAAAAACTAACACTAAATATTTACAAGTTTTGAGAGGTCTAGACTATATGTCAGGTTTCATTGCTTATAATCCAACAAAACCTGATATGTGAAAAGACCAATATGAAGTATTACGCTGGTTCAAAGTGAATGCCTATTAGCCAACAGGTGGCTCTGCTACTCAGGAATTTCCGCAATTTAAGGAAAGGCTATATCTCAAGAACTGCTGCACAGAATTTCATATAAATTTGTATGTCGGTGCCTTTTAATATATATTACCGCCTGTCAATTTTTGGTGTAAACCACTCAACAGGTGGCGCTGCCACACAGCGATTTCTACAATTACTAGGAAAGCTATATCTCAGGTTCTATTGTGTATCATCAAACAAAACTTAATATGTGAGAAGGCGATTATGAGACATTATGCTGACTCAGTTTGAATGCTTGTCGGCCAATAGGTGGCGCTTTTACACTGCAAATTTCATCGATAACAGGATGGCTATATCTCAACTTCTATGCCATATAACTGTACGAACCATGATATGTGAGATAATCATTATAAAAACGCATTGTTTAAGAAGTTATTTATAGGCGATAAAACTGTCTCTGATTGGATATTTAGTGTTAGATTTCCCTAAGATGAAAATTATTTGCATTCATCACGTTAAACTTCTTAATAATAGTTTTAATAAATTATTCGCACTTAGTGAATTTTACAGAAAAATATAGAAGAATGTCTTGTGGTGGCCACAACATACTAGTTTTTTTTTTATAATTTACCAACTGCGTGACAATGAAAATTTACATTATTTTATATCATGTTATATCATTTTACCTTGTTTTGCATGATTCTTAGATGAATAAGTAATGTTGATTTATGTTTCGGGTCGCAAAAAATTCTCTGTTGCGGGTTCGGGTCGGTTTTCGGGTTAATGAAAATTTTTTTGTCGGGTTCGGGTCAGGTTTCGGGTTGATTTAAAAATCATCTGTCGGGTTCGGGTCGGGTAAAACCCGACCCGCGCAGTACTCTAACAATAATACTTACCCGTGGAGCAGAAAACAAACTCGGGCATTTCTGTCCTTGGGCTTTTCTCTTTTTTTTTTTGTCACTATCATAAGAACCTGTTTTACATCGAGGAACGAAGCATTTACATGAACCCATCTCAATTAAGTAGTTTTAAGCACGTACAAAAATATTAAACTGTTTAAAATTCAAAATTCGAAAAGCACATCAGTAGAATGAAAATGAAAACAGGAGTACTTCGCGCCGAAATATAGGGTAAAGGCAGGGGGATGCCATTTCATAGATGCGCGAATTTTTAGCTATTTGAGATTCCTCGCGCACTACGTCATATGGCGTGAGGTTGAAATCTTGTTTACATCTGAAATAATTGTGTATAAATTGCGTTTTTGTGATTTAATTTTTTTCTTTTCTTTTAATCGAATTTGTTTAAATGTACCGTATGATAACTCTTAATTTACGTCTTTTGTTGATTCTTTGACATGCTCCGTATTCGAGAACAAAAATTTTTTAAAGAATAGATTATTGAAAGTGATAGAACATTCATGAAAAACTGTGATGTATAATAGCAGTAGATAGATTGCTCATAAAATCAAATCATGTAAGTAATATATCATCGTGTATATTATATCATACATTTTTCAAGTTCAGAAATAATAAATCAAAGGGATATTAAATTAGCAATAATCATGTAATAAGTATGTTTGTTAAATGTTTATGCTACTTCCCTTCGATTTTCAAGTATACTCTTTTGAAAGCAGACAGTAGCCAATGCCTGTTGTCTGCTGTCAAAAGTGACTTTTTTTTTTTTTTCTTTTTTTTAATTCAAATAGGGACATAATTAAGATTTCGTTAAAATTTATTATCTTTATGAAACAAATTGTGGTATCTCATAATAAACAAAATGTTTAAGTTATGTAGTGGATAAAAATGAGTACACACAAAAATATTTCTGCACTTCAAAATTAAATTTGCAGTTAATACACTTAAAATAAAATAAACTTGTGTGTAAAAAAAAAAAAAAAAAAAAAAAAAATCTTAGGTACTTTTTTTTTATTTTAATTTTTTTTTTTTCTTTAATCCTCTGTAGAAAGTATCTGGATAATTGAAAATTTTATGAAATTGTTTTTATGTAGTAACACATTTCAATGTAACTTTTGTAATAACATGTTAAAAGTGTCAGTGGTAGCACATGTTTTCCAATGAGAATAGTTTTAAAAATACCAACAAGCCAACATGAACAAAATGTTTTGAAACTGTTTCTGTCATACCATATTTAAACAATGAATATAATTTTTCTTTTGTAAAAAATTCTTGATCATTGCTTAAACATTTTGGAGTATTATATATATATATTTAAAAAAAAAAAAAAAAAACAGAACTGAGGTTTAAAAGTAATAAGTACAAAACTTTGAACTCAGACATCTTTTGTGACTCTTTGTTTTTAAACTGTGCTGTCATAATGTTAGAACCACCACACATATAATTTTTTTCTGGATTGTGTTTTAACAACTGCACTTCCCTCTTTTTTGACTAAAAGAAAGAAAAAAAAGTAATTATCAATCCATTCTCATATGAAGCTTTTATGTACATCCATATTGCTTACCGCTATAGTACTGCAAGACAAGTTAGCTGTGTAAAATGATCTTTTTTTTTATCAGGTACTGAAGGCATATTGCTGATTACATATATGCATATGATACATACATGCATATTATTGATTGCTGCAGTAGAAAATTTCATGTAAAGTGAAGTATAATCATCTCTCAAAAATGCACAATTCTCTGAAATCTGCACATCATTTGTAATGTAAACAAACACTGTCATAACTGATTTGTTGATTAGTGAATCGCAAAAATTCAGCTGTATTAGGAGATAAATCAGTTATTAATTTGTGCTTGTGAATCCCCAATCACTCAGCATATTGAAGTATTTAAAAGGTAAATAAACATATCATAATATTACAGATAATATATTATGTATTTCTTGTAAAATTGAAAATTATAAGTGTTTAATTTTGAACAAAATATTTTTAAGAATGTATTTTTATTTCATTTTTACTCATAAAATTAAAATGCATAATTTTACTGAAATATCTGAAATGTAAACAAACAAATCACGCTAGTATAGCAGAATTTATGTATTTTAGATTTTTTTAAACAAATACGTGCTCTTTCTTTTGAGCAAAACATTTAAATAACTGCATTTTTCTTTCATTTCATTTTAATATAATTGAAATTCGTCGTCTTATTGAAGTAATTCATGACAATGTTGAAGTATTTAAAAGGTAAACAAACATATCATAATATTACAGATAACCTCATATGTTGTGTATTTCTTTTTAAATTGAAAAATATACGTGTTTTATTTTGAACAAATATTTAAAAAAAATGTGCTTATGTTTCATTTTTACTCATAAAATTAAAATTCATAATTTTACTGAAATATCTGAAATGTAAACAAACATATCGCGATCACGCGATCGTACAGTAAAATGTATACATTTTACATTCTTTTAAAAAAATATGTGTGCTTTCTTTTGAGTAAAACAATTAAATAACTGCATTTTTATTTAATTTAATTTTAATATATAATTGAAATTCATCGTTTTATTGAAGTATTATAAATGTAAACAAATGCATATAGCAATGTTGCCGAAAACGCGAAAGCTTTATCATTTTTTATGAACTTATATGTATTTAAAATAAATATTACGAATGTAATTTTATTCATGTAATACCGTTCTTGATTTTCGTTTTTGGGTAATATTTATATCAGATTATAGGATATATTTTTTAGTAAGTAATAGCTAGCTCTGGGCGAACAGCCGTATATCTTGTATCGTAGTTTGTTTCTATCTTTTGCCACGTGACGTTTCACTTCTGCTTGCTTCTGATTGGCTACTCTTCAAATGGCCCAACCTTATGATAGAAGAACCTTGGGTAAAGGGACAAGTGTCGCCCCCAATAGCTGGCAGAAATTCACATCGCAGTTTTAAAGCTTTCTCCCATTGGACTTTCATCTCCTCTTTAAATAATACTCCGTGCTCATGATGCTCAATTTCTAAACAAAAACTTTTCGAACGCAGAATAGCTGTTGCCATTCTACAAACATAAGCATAGAAAACATAGATGCTACAATATGTAGACAATCAATCTGAAAAACATCTTATAACAAAAAGGAAGATGTTTGAAAAGAATGGAATAATAAATCAAAGAAACAGACTTTAAATTTATAAAGCCAATTTATTTCCTGAAAATATATTATTGGGTAATTTTATCTTTCTTAAAAGAATAATTTGAAAACTGGAATTATTTATTATATTTTATTTTATTTTGTATTGCTTTGTTTTAAAATAAAAATTTATTTTTATTTATTTATTTTCATAAGCGAATGATGTTAATTATATCGTTCCTTCACTGGCTATTCTCTCACTTGAGAGAAGTTAATTCAACTTTGATGGCATTTTTAAAAAGGAAATGTTTATTACAGGAAAACATAAAAATAATTTAATATTCTGGCATCTGAATAAGAATATTGGAAAAACTTATATGCTTGAAGATTTCAAATGGCATTTTGATTTTTTATCATTAAGAAAAGGATATCAAAAGATGATAATACATTAAATAAATGTGTTTTATCATCAGAACTTTTCTTAATGATCCTGTTGTGTTTATCTTCTTAACCAGTTTAAATGAAAATCTACACGCACACACACATGCATCTATATTAATAAAATCTGACTTCTGTCAGTAAATTTCTCAGAATCAAAAAATTTTGTGATATCTTCACGTTTCACACACCATATAAGCCGAAAATGACTTCAGAAAAGTTTGCCTGTGTGTGTGTGTGTGTGTGTGTGTGTGTCATCGTGTCTGTATGCCGCTTTTTTTGTCCGGTTATCACACGAGAACGGCTTGACATTATTCAACTGCGCTCGGCAGAAATTTAGGTCTTTACCTAACTTAAAATTATATTTATCAACTTTTTGGAAATTCCCCCCGTTCCCCCCTGGGGGGCAAAAGACAAAAACATGTTTGTCAGGGTATCACTTGAGTACGGATAAACGGAATTCAAATGCGCTTGGCAGGAATTTAAGTCTTTATCCAACTTAAAATTATATCTATCAACATTTCGGAAAATCCGCCCCCGTTTCCCCCTGGGGGGCAGAAGACAAAAACTCGTTTGTCCGGGTATCACTTGAAAACGAACAGAGGAAATTCAACTGCGCTTGGCAGGAATTTAGGTCTTTTACCAACTTAAAATAATATCTATCAACTTTTCGGAAAATTCTCCCCCTCCCTCGTTCCCCCCTGCGAGGCAAAAGACAAAAACACGTTTTTCCGGATATCACTTGAGAACGGATAGATGGAATTCAACTGCGCTTGGCAGGAATTTAGGTCTTTTACTAACTTAAAATAATATCTATCAACGTTTCGGAAATTCTCCCCCGTTCCTTCCTGGAGGGGGCAAAAGACAAAAACACGTTTGTCCGGGTATCACTTGAGAACGGACAGACAGAATTCAACTGCGCCTGGTAATAATTTAGGTCTTTTCCCAACTTATAATAATATCTATCAACTTTTCGGAAATTCCCCTCCCGTTCCCTCCTGGGGGGCAAAAGACAAAAACATGTTTGTCCGGGTATCGCTTGAGTACGGATAAAAGGAATTCAAGTGCGCTTGGCAGGAATTTAGGTCTTTATCCAACTTCAAATTATATCTATCAACATTTCGGAAAATCCGCCCCCGTTCCCCCCTGGGGGGCAGAAGACAAAAACTCGTTTGTCCGGGTATCACATGAAAACGGACAGAGGGAATTCAACTGCGCTTGGCAGGAATTTAGATCTTTTACCAACTTAAAATAATATCTATCAACTTTTCGGAAATTCTCCCCCGTTCCTTTCTGGGGGGGGGGGGGCAGAAGACAAAAACACGTTTGTCCAGGTATCATTTGAGAACGGACAGAGAGAATTCAACTGCGCTTTGCAGTAATTTAGGTCTTTACCAAACTTAAAATTATATCTATTAAGCTTTCCGAAATTCCCCTCCGTTTACCCTGCGGTGGGCAAAAGACAAAAATACGTTTGTAAGCATAACTCGGCTCCTAATTCCTTAATAATAAAAGAAATTCCACGTGGGGAGACTAGGCCTGAGTATAAATAAAACATTATCTGCGATTTAGGAATTTTCGATTTTTAAGGGAAGGAAGGGGGGAAATAGATTTTTGGCGGGAAACTTCGAAAATTTCTGATTTGAGTAGAACTCTACAAAAAATGGAACAAAGATGTTGAAAAAAGGATATGCGACTTTCTTAAGATATTTCCTAAAACACATTTATAGTTTTTTGTGGTTTGCATTTTTTTTATATACCGTGTTTTAAATTTTCTGATGAATCATAGAGCTCTTATCAATGTGTATAAAATTTTTAAAGTGATAATGACGTCAATTTTTGTGAGATGCATAATTTAACTTTTTATAATTTTTTAACGTTCACGTGTAATTAAATGTATTTATTTTTATGTCGAAAGAAAATGAACTCGTAAATTTTTTTTGGCTACAATTAAATTATGGCTAATATTTTAATGGCTATTTTAACGCTATTGGGATGCTATTATTTTCATATTTTAATTAATTATAAAAAAAACTAATCGAAAATTCGAAAATCGGACTTCGAAGTATTGTGTTGTCACCGGGTTCTGAGCTACTGTGAAAGTTTCAAATGTCTAGCTAGTTGGGAAGTTAAAATTCGAATGCAAGATTTGTACCGAACAAACAAACAAACAAGAATAGAAGTTAATAAAAACATGGTAATATGCATTATTTAATGAATTATAGATTACTTTCTCCATACGTTAACATAGATTTTGTATCAACTTGACTCTCACTGACGGAAAGCCTTAAGCATTTTTTTTAGATATTCCACAAAATGTCGGAGAAGAAAATGCATGACTATTTATTGTTACTCGGTGTATTATTATAACAAATCAAAAATTTTAACTAGCTCTTATTAAAGAAGGTTTATAATTAAGTAAATCTGGGAAATAGTTCAAGTTAATCCGATAGTTGATTTGTGTTACTTCGAAATAGTTTATTATACAATAGTTTTAATATAATAAACTATTAACTATAAACTACTATAAATGTTTAATTAACATTTAATAAACATTTATTTAATACAAAATGATTTAATATAATGAAGAGAAAATAACTGTACTCTTTCTATACTTATATGGATAGATTAGCTTTAGTGCAGGCGCTTGTTATTACTGTTTAAAAGACTGAATGGACCAGTGATCTCACTTGTAAATTTACAATTTCCCTACAAAGTTGCTGAAATTTCCCTCTTTTTCCCTTTTTGATTTTCATTTTTCCCTCACTTTTTCCCATTTATCTGCTGTCAAAGGAGATAATATTTTAATTAGTCACCTGATGGAAGAGAACTATACTTTCACAAGACTTAATGTTTTTTCGCAATAGTTAATTATTTAGAATAACTTTATATACATATTTTCAAAATTATGAAGGACAAAAACAGTTTAAATGAATTTTAAAAATCTAAGGTGCAGCCATGACCTCATCCACCCCAATATTTACCGGTGCATTCTTAGAAGATTAGCATATTTTTTCGGGCATTGGTATCTACAATGTTAGAGACAGGCCCTGACTAACAGCAGGGCATACGGGGCAAATGCCCTGGACCCCCCCTTCTAGAAGGGGCCCCCCCTACAGGCGTATGCAGAAATTCTGCAACCTAAAGAGCTCTTATGCCACTGTAAGGAGGCACCAAAAAATAGGCTTGCCCCGGGGCTCCAGGTAGTCTAAAGGGCGTATCAGATTCGACGACTTTACAGGCGATTTTAGAGCCAACCACTGATTAGCGCCGATTTTTCGGAAAAAATTGTTTCTACTCCCAGTGTGATAGCGCAGACCGAAGTTGACCAACTTTTTCAGAGCTGTCTTGATAAAATTGTCCGTATACTCAATTTCTCCTCGGATTCGTCCAATCACGATGCGCTATTTTGATACGTCATATTTCCAAGATGGCGGAACACTGGAATCGCTTCAAGTGGAGATTTGAAGAAGAAATATTATCGTTAAGCACGTTTATTTTACCGTTAAATGATAAGAATTTTCAATTAATCGTTTTTATTTTCGTATGGCGTTATGACAATAGTTGTAAAAAAGATCAAAATAGAAATAATAATGCGATATTTTACACAAATGAAAGGGAATTTTAACGCTAATCATTGCGTATTTTATTCGCGCCAAGAAAAGTGATAAACGTCAGAAGTTAGTCTTCTTTCATCCAACTTTTCATCCGACTATTGTAACCTCTACGGTGCTTTCGTCGAGGAAAAATCGGCGCTAAAGTCGGCTCAAAAATTGGTTGTTTCTAAAGTTGCTGAATCTGATACGCCCTTAAGTCGGACCCTGGTTAGAGACGCCTTTACAAAATTTACAAATACAGTCGTCCCCACTTAATCGGGGAACGGATAATCGAATACCCCGCTTATAAGAATATAAAGTTATAGGACCAATTTTTTCCCCATAGAAGTAATGTTAAATTTCCTTGTTTAAAGAAATTTTTTTACACCACTTAATCGCATAAACACTTAAATTTTCTTAAATAAAATTCCTCTATTTCTGGGCAAAATTTTTCTTCTCATTCTCAAAAAAAAAAAAAAAAAAAAAAAAATATATATATATTATATATATCCGTTTTTTTTTTTTTTTTTTTTTTTTTTAAACACATAACTGAGGCATGCTCTTTAAACATAAGACGGTATTCCTGCCAAGGTGATAAAAATTGTTTTGCAAAAGCCAAATTTATAAAATTAGCAACTGATGAGAAAATTAGAAATTAAAATACAAATTATCTCCAAGAGTTAGAAATCCCAAATTTTGAAAGTTTTCACATGATTGAAAAAGAACTTTATGAACTCATAGATGTGAATAAAGATGGACAAACAGAAAGAGATGAAAAGGAGTTTAATCTTCCAATAACATCCTTAAATGAAAGTGATAAAGAAGAGCAAGCGAACGATCAATGAAGTTACAAAATCCTGTATTATTATTCATCGTCATTTTGAGTCTCAAAGAAGGGATTATAATCTATTTATGTGCTTTAGAAAAAGAAATTGGAAAATGTTTAGTTAAATCTATGTCAAAATAATCAATCATAACTGTTTTTTTTTTTTTTTTTTTTTTTTTTGTTAAAAGTAAAACTGTAAGTACACTTTATTTTGTATTTATTCCAGCATTAATTGTATTTATAAATTACTATAATATTTTAACTTAGTAAAATTTTAGTTAAATATTTAAATAAGAAAGAGCTATCGATCATTTATCTTTTCATGTAAGCATAAAACCATTATAGTTATGCATGTAATTGCGTTTCTAGTCTTCCCTGCATAATCGAATACCCCCGCTTAATCGAATTAATTTAGTTGGAACGGTAGGTATTCGTTTAAACGGGGCCGACTGTATCGTTATTTTTCTCTATATTCTCATCTATGGCTTATTCTCTCCACTCCTGATCCATTGATTTGGTGTTGGCATTTTGACATAAAGGTGAAATATATTTTCTTGCTAAAGGCATAAGTGATTCTGGATTACGATGAAAAACATTTGAAGACTTAAAAAAAAAAAAAAGTGTCAGACTGTCAGAGCATCTTCTTCAAGTTGAAATCTATTTATTTTTAATGTCTAAATGCTTCAACATAAAATGATAAACATGATACCCTAACGGATTTTTCACTTTTTGCTGAAGGATTTTCGATATACATTATTAAATCAACCGCATCGAGAGAAAGATATTTTTTTGGGGGGTACAAGAGGTTTGCTTTGGATATCATAATTTCTAAACCGTTGTTGTTGTTGTTGTTGCTTATCCTCCTTGTCTGACTCCATCAGACAAGATCCACGAGTTCGTTGACTGTTAGGAAGTCAAAGACCAGAAAAGGATTGGTAAAAAGATCCTCCTTAGAGAGTCCCATGCATTCCAAAAGGTGCTCAGGAGAAGCCTGATGATTTTGGCACTTGGTGCAGGTGGCGAAGGTTTTCTTGCCCTCGTTAAAAGTGAGGCACTTGATGTTACCGCTAGCGAGTCTTGAGAGTACAGTTCGGGTACGTCTGTCACACGGGAGATCAAGAGACAAACCCGGTTATGAGCCCATGAACCAAGTAATATATTCAGAAACCATGAAATTTAATGTTATACGCTTACAAAGTTTAGAAATTTTATCTTTCAGTTGCACACCTTCCAATCATCTCATTAATAAGCGCAAAATTGTTAACGCCTTTTGAAAAAACGCCTCCTTTTCCACACCACTTTATTTTTAGAGTAATTATCTCCAAATGTTGTTATGATTAAATAAGAATAAAATTACTCTAAAATATGATTGGTGTGAAAAAATAGGCGGGTGCCAAAAATTTTACGCTTCATACAGAGGTGGTCGGCAGCTCTGCAGTCATTATCATTCCGTTTCGACATTTGCTCTTTAAATTTGTAAAAATATACTTCTGATATAAATTGCTGAAATAAGTCCTTCTAGCTCAGTCGGAAGAGTACATTGATTTTTTTTTTCTTATAAAGTGGCCGCCATTTTGAAATTAGATGATCGACCAAGTTAATTAATAAAGTTGATTGAGACATTGCTACGAGTATCTACATACCAAGTTGTAAGCAAATCAATCCATAAATGCTTTTTTATGAGAAATTTCCAACTGAAACGCAACTTGAAACTAAATAACGGATCAGTTTGGATTATGAAGTCATCCAAAATATCTGCCAAATAAGTCCATTGACTGTCCTACTTTGCTCGAATTGACTGATTATTTTGGAAGTTAATCGTAATGAGAAACCTTCAAATGATACCATGATTTCAAGTGGCCGCGCATTTGAAATAAAATGTGTGATGAAGTTGAAGTTGTCAAATGCACTCTTTTAAGAAATTTTTAAGATAATTCCAGAGTCCAATAATTTATCGTTTTCCGAAAGAAAAAAAAAGAGAAAGAAGGAATTAACCTAATAGGAATTTACTCTATTTTTGACCTGCCTTTCAAAAAAAACAAAAAAAAAAAAAAAACAGTAGCCATATTTATTCTAAACAAAAGTCTATTTATAATAGCATTCCTAGCTAAACTATAAAATCAACAAAATCATCAAGATTAATTCATTTATTCTACCTTTGAAATAGAGATTAATTAAGAATGATATTAAAATGTAGTAAATTATGAAAAATCGTAGAACTTCTTGAAATTTTCAAATAATTACTTTATTAAACTTTATTTAGTAAAGTGAAAAATATAAGATTACAGTTTCAATTAATTTTTGCATACATACATATATTATTTATTTGTCTTTCTATTCACTTTCACAGCCAAATTTATTATTTTGAAATACAGGAGTCGCACTTTTCGCTTTATTTATTTATTTTTTAAGGGCATTTTCAGGATTAAAAAATTTCAGACTTCTTTGCCACCAGTATTTTTATCAATATAATTTTATAGTATTTGCATAATAAAGTGTCGTGATTGAACAGGGTAAAGATTTTTCTGTAAAAAAAAAAAAAAAAAAAAAAAATGGTGGTAAAAATCGCAGAAATTTGTCATTCCACCCTTTGTGGTCTGCTGAATTATTAAGCTCCAGTTAGAAAAACTCATATAGGAAATTTTTTAGGAAAAATTTACTTTTATAACGTAGCTGGAAAGCAACACAACAGCTCTTTTCATTTATTTTTCTTTATAAGATTTCTTTTATTTTTAATTCTTTTGGTGAATTCCGGTGGGAGTGTACTTTAAATAACACTAACTACCTTGCGCCGCAAAGGGTTAAACAAAAGGCGGAGAATGTAATCCACGGAAATAAGGAAGAAAGAAAAAGAAAAGGATGGACGAATGCAAATGAAATATTTGAAACACTCAATGCGACTAAATTTAAGCTATAGTTTGACAGAAAAGGATTGTCATGCAACCAACCACTCCCCTATTCATTTTTTGCAGTGTTTTTGCAGTTTGTGGAGCTTTGGTCTTCGGCTGGTGAAGTACGATAAAACTGGCACATCCAAGTTAAAGAATTTATTCTGTTATTTTATGTTTTATTGTAATATGAGTACATATGTGCTTAACTGTATGTAATATTTTACCTGTACATATTCATATTCATATCTGGTGTTATATTAATTAATTAAAGAGTAAAACTCATAAGAGAGAAATTTGTTTCAAGAATCTACATTCGTCCATTACAAGAACAACTTTATATCTTTAAAATAATAATAATGCATCATAAAAATATTTACCCATATTGATTAAGTTTTCTTAGTACATACCCAGATAAATAAAGAAATTATTGTTATTAAAAATAATATAATTTAACTCTTTTAATTACTTATTCCGTAGTTTGACAGTTAGAATCCCGTAGCGCAAAAGAAATTAACGGCAATGACGCGTCAAAACAGCGCCAACTCACGGTCGCGCTTGAAATTTGGAACAGTTGTTGGTACATAAATTTGCTTCTCTTTCATACATTCTCAGAGTTGCCAACATTTTACTTTATTCCGGAGCATTTTTAGCGCCGCCTTTATTTCATACCACTTTTTTTTTTTTTTTTTTAAGTTTTTTTGTCCGTTTTTAACGTAGTTATTTATTTCAAAAAATTATTACATAAATAAAGTGGTGCAAAAGAAAGTCAGAGAAGAAAATGCTCTGGAATAAATTAAAATGTTGGAACAGTGTTTACTGGAGATTGAGCGGTCTGTCACCTGTTTAGAAGTTTGGAAGTGAGCAGAACAAGAAGTTGTCCATTCTACGGGAAAAGGTTAGCGCAGCTTTTTGCTCTGCTCGATTCGAAACTAATCTTACGCGAAGACCGCTTTCCTTTCTTTGTTATTCAACAAGAAGATATCACTTTATGTATTCAAAAAACATTCATATCTTTTAAAGCAATTAGAATAGATGTCAGCCTCGTAACTTTCCTAAAAATTTACTTCCATTTTATTATACTGTCACCACGGCCGTCAATAAGAAATTTTTCTTGAATGTTTTAATACTAAAACGTCTGAAAACATTATGTAGAAAAGTATTGATATAATAGAGTGGTGGAAATATAACAAATTCAGTGTAAAATTTTATGAACGGTGCGAGGTCCGTAGATCTTTCAGATTATTCAGTGTAAAATCAAATTCTCATACCTCTTTTTTTATGTGGAGGGAAATTTTTCCCTCATTACTTCGTTTCCCTTTTTTTTCCCTCTAAGACCCGGAATTTCCCTAAAACGGGAAAATTTTCCCCGAAGTGAGAACACTGGAATGGACTCTTCTCACCTGACGTCAGAGGTCACATGATAGAGGAAAAACAAATAGCAGACGAAGTCTTGTTTATCTATAGCTATTGCTGAAATAACATATTTTCTATTCTTATTTTTGATCAATCGTATTTAATCTGTGCAATTTTTTGTATACATCATCATTTTTAATCCATTTTACATCATTATTCGTCATCTTTTGTTTGCTGTATACATTTACAATCATCATTTAGTTTATATTTGTCATTGATGTTCATGAAGAACATGTTAAATACTCTGATTTTTGACACTTAAATCGGTGACAGTGCATTATCGTAGTGCGTAAATCCATTTAGACCAGTAACTAAGTTAATTAACTTGTTGTAACACCTTTATGCAATTAAATTAAATGAAAACACTTAAAAATTTCAAATTATAATCCATTAACTCCACAAGAACAAGCTATTATTTATTACTAGATCAGTTAAAGTAACAGTTACACTGGAACATTCAAAAATCGATTCTTACAGTTGAAAATAAATAAATACATAAAGTGTTTTTAAAAATTCTTAAATTTACAAATACAACTATTCAACTGTTTACAAATGCACAATATTACTTTTATTTTATTTTATATTAAATATTAACATTTTTGTTCTTAAGAACAATATTTAATTGAATTCGATTCTCAGAATTCGATTATTCGTTTTCCTCTATCACATGACTTAGCAGACGAAACTGGGAAGAGCCCAATGCCATTTTTACTTTCCGAACACTATAGTGAGGAAAGTATTGTAATCATGTCAAAAATCCGAATTCGAGATTTTGATGTTTCTATACGTTTTGAGGTCCCCTGAGTCCGTTTTCACTATTTTTACGATGATGTATGTATGTATGTGTGTATGTGTGTATGTGTGTATGTCTGTGGGTGAACACGCTAGCGTCTAAACGCTTTGTTCAATTAACCTGAAAGTTGGTACGCATATTGTAAGTCACCATAGTACGAACCCTATAGATTTTGGTGAATCTAGCACTTATAGTTTTTTTACAGGGACACAAAGAAAAATTCTTTATCATTATGGCCTATGGGAGCAAAATCTTAAAAGTGCGATAGCATCTAAACGCCTTATTCAATTGAGCAAAAAATTTATACACATATTATAGGTCACAAATACTCAATCTGTATAGATTTTGGAGAATCTAGCACTTATAGTTTTTTTACAGGGACACAAAGAAAAATTCTTTATCATTATGCCTATGGGGCCAAATTTTTAAAAGTGTGATAGCGCCTAAACGCCTTATTAATCTGAGCAAAAAATTTGTACACATGTTATAGATCACAGTTGAACTAACTGTATAGACTTTGGTGAATCTAGCACTTACAGTTTTTTTACAGGGACACAAAGAAAAATTCTTTATCATTATGGCCTATGGGACTAAATTTTTAAAAGTACGATAGCATCTAAACGCCTTATTGAATTGAGCTTAAAATTTATATGAGTATTATAAATCACTGTTGCACTAACTATAAGCATTTTGGTGAATTTAGCATTTATAGGTTTTTACAGGGACACAACGAAAAATTCTTTATCATTATGATCTATGGGCTCAAAGTTCAGTAGCGTTAAATAAAACATCGTGTAATAGATGGAGAAAAATACTCAAACACTCTATTATGGTTTTCTCTCTTTTGTTTGTTTAACAACTCCTCTTTCTTTACTTTATCTACAAAACTGTTAATTACTCAATGTTCGGAAAGTCGAGTGGAGTGACTCCAGATTTTTTTAAACTGTTGAATGATTCTTTTAAAGAGCGACAGTTTAAACGACGCTATATTTTGAATTTGAATTACATCAAAACAAAGAAGTAAACAAAAAATATTGTAGAGTAGTGCTTCATGCCTCGATATTATTTAATGAAAATTAATTATCCATATTAGTGTACAAATCATTTAACTAAGGAAGAAGTTAATTCAACTTTGATGGCATTTTTGAAAAGGAAATGTTTATTACAGGAAAAAGGAAAAATAATTTAATAATCTGGCATCTGAATAAGAATATTGGAAAAACTCATATGCTTAAAGATTTCAAATGACATTTTGTTTTTTTTATCATTAAGAAAGGGATATCAAAAGCTAATAATACATTAAATAAATGTGCTTTATTATCAGAACTTTTATTAATGATCATGTTGTATTTATCTTCTTAACCAGTTTAAATGAAAATCTACACACACACACATGCATCGATATTAATAAAATCAGACTTTTGTCTGTAAACTTGTCAAAATCAAAAATTTTTGTGATATCTTCACGTTTCACACACCATGAAAGCAGAAAATGACTTCAGAAAATTTTGCGTGTGTGTCATCGTGTCTCTCTGTCGCTATTTTTGTCCTGGTATCACTCGAGTTGACGGAATTCAGTTGCACTTGGCAGGAATTTAGGTCTTTACCCAACTTAAAATTATTTCGGAAATTCCCCCCGTTACCCCCTGAGGGGTGAAAGACAAAAACACGTTTGTCCGGGTATCACTTGAGAACGGACAGACGGAATTCAACTGCTCTTGGCAGGAATTTAGGTCTTTACACAACTTAAAATTATATCTATCAACTTTTCAGAAATCCCCCCCCCTCTCTCGTTCTCCCCTGGGGAGCAAAAAACAAAAACATGTTTGTCCGGGTATCACTTGAGAACGAACGGACAGACGGAATTCAACTGCGCTTGACAGGAATTTAGGCCTTCTCCCAACTTAAAATAATATCTATCAACTTTTCGGATTTCCCCCTCCCCCGTTCCCCCCTGGGGGCAAAAGACAAACACACGTTTATCCGGGTGTCGCTTGAGAACGGACAGACGGAATTCAACAGTGCTTGGCAGGAATTTAGGTCTTTACCCAACTTAAAATTATATCTATTAACTTTCCCGAAATTCCCCTCCGTTTTCCTCTGCGGTGGGCAAAAGACAAAAACACGTTTGTAAGCATAACTCGGCTCCTAATTCCTTAATAATAAAGAAATTCCACATGGGGAGATTAGACATGAGTAAAATAAAACATAATAAATAAAACATATAAATAAAACATTATCTGCGATTTAGGAATTTTCGATTTTTAAGGAAAGGAAGGGGGAAAATCGATTTTTGGCGGGAAATTTCGAAAATTCCTGATTTGAGTAGAACTCTACCGAAAATGGAACAAAGATGTTGAAAAAAGGCTATGCGACTTTCTTAAGATATTTCCTAAAACGCATTTTTAGTTTTTTGTGGTTTGCGTTTTTTTTTTTTTTTTTTTTTTTTTTGGGGGGGGGGGGCGGTTACGAGGGGGCAAAATCGGGGCACCCCTTTTAGTGCTAAATTTGTCCTGAGAAATCTATGGGAGCTGCAGGCACGAATTTTGGTGCTTGGATTGTTTATATGTATCCGACATCTAAAGTAACGGGATTTATCAAAATTACCTCTCCCCCCCAGTTCTCCCCTTGGGGGGCACAGAAGGCAAAAACAACTTTGTAAGCATACCTCGGCTCCAAATTACTCCACAGTGAAGAAATTGCACATGGGGAGACTAGATATGAGTACAAATAATACAATATCTGCAATTTAGAAATTTTCGATTTTTAAGGAAAGGAAGGGGGAAATCGATTTTTGGCGGGAAATTTCGGAAATTCCGGATTTTTGAGTCGAACTCTACCAAAAATGGATCAAAGATGTTGAAAAAAGCTATGCAACTTCCTTAGGATATTTCCAACAGCTACTTTTGATTTTTTATGATCTGCTTTTTTTCTTTTTTTTTTTTTTTTTTTTTTTTTTTTGGGGGGGGGGGGGTATGTGTTACAAAGGGCAAATTCGAGACACCCTTTTTAGCGCTAAATTTGTCCTGGGAAATTTATGAGAGCTGCGGTCACGAAGTTTGGTGCTTGGATTGGTCATATGCATCCGGTACCCAAAGGAACGAGATTTATCGAAAATAACCCCTTCCCCCCAGGAAGACAGGAAGCAAAAAAACGTTTGTAAGCATAACTCGGCCCCAAATTACTTCACGGTGAAGAAATTGCACATGATGAGACTAGACTTGAGTATAAATGGAACATTATGTACGATTTTGGAATTCTTGATTTTTGAACGAGAGAGGTGAAAAATCCTTTTTCGGGGGGGAAACTTCAGAAATTCCGGATTTTTTAGTAGAGCTTTACTAAAGACGTTACAAAGGTATTAAAAATAGCCATGTGTCTTTTTTAGAATATTTCCAAAAACACATTTTCGTTTTTTTTTTTTTTTTTTTTTTTTTTTTTGTAATTTTCGGTTAATTTTTTTCTTTTTTTTGGGGGGGGGGGGGCGACCCTCCTCCTGTTAGAGCTAAATTTGTCTTGGGGAATCTATGGGATCTGAGGTCGCGGAATTTGGTGCGCAAATTGTTTATATGTATCTGACACTTATTGCAACGGAATTTTACGAAATTCGCCCTCTTACCCCCTTGGGGTTGGGGGGGGGGGGGATAAACACGCGTAAAAACACGTTATCCTGATTTAATTTGTCTTACATTATCTTAGAATGATGAATTTTGGTGTGTGGATGTTGATTAGGTGTACGCATTATGAGATTTTGCAAAACGTCTAACTTATGAGATTTTGTAAAACGTCCGTCTGCTGGGGAAGGGGAAGTAAGAAGCGGGAAAGATGCTGCCAAAGGCAGTGTGGTCCCGGACTCCTCACGTTGCGAGCTGGAAAAATCTCGACAGAACACAAAGGGAACTTAACTTAGATTATTAATAAATTTATGGAATTTTGAACTTCCGTTTTGATAGAAGTAAAAAGCAAATATAGTGAAAATTCAAAAGTATACATCATCGATGGAATGATTAGAATTTCAAGTACCCTCAAAAAAGAAGCAAAACAATTAGTGGCTTTACCCATATTTTTATTTTGAATCAGTAGCAAATATATTATGGTGATTCAAAATGAAAATATAACTGAAACATCTTATTGTTTTGCATATTATAATTATAATAATTATTATTATCCTTATTTTCAGAGTGCATTAAATTTAATCATACCTTCGATGGTATCTATCTACATTTTCACGACATTTGCATGGATTTATTTTTAAGATTAATTCAATATATTTGTGATTTCTAGAATAGGTTGTTTTACATTAAAAAAAAAAAAAATTCTGGTGAAGGTGAAGAAATTTCCCAGTAAAATAGATTTTGAGCTCAAAGCTGGTAGATGGGAAATGCCGAGTTCGATTCCAAGTTGCGTTTATCAACCTAGCCGTTCGTAGTTTTCCATGATTTTCCCTGAAACTCGAGTAAATACCGGTTGGGACACGATAAGTAAGACCCCCCGCGGAGGGCACTATAGATTTAAACTACAACCAAAACCCAATAAAGTAATAATAATTAAAACTAAATATTAAACAAATTTTATTTCTTTGAAAATTTTAATCTTGTAGCGCTAAATTCAACTCTTACGAAAATATTAAATAGCCTATCAATATTGAGCCATCTTCCCTATCATTTAAAATAATATAGACGGCGCTGTCGCCATTCTCGGCAAAATATCTAATGATATTTTGCCAATCCATAAAGTGAAGTGAAAACATTTTGATTTCAGAAGTCAGTCAGAAGTTCGTCGGTTCTTGCTGAAAGATGTAGACGTTTTTCGTGTAAGACGCCTGTGTGGCCATGGGCCACAGGCGTGTAAGAATTTATATTCGTCTTATGTAACCTACATTTATGTTCTGTTTACTGCGCGCGATGTATATAGTTATTGTAATTGTGCTTTATTATAATTAAAATATTAAATAATGGAATTCCAGAGTTCGTTCTTAAATGTTTTATCATGGAAATTCCGTTATAATCTTGAATTACCTTTGTGTAATTGATTATGATATGTGTTTTATTATATCATAGTTAAGTTTTTATAGTACGTCGTAATTTTTTTTTTCTTTCATTATAAAAATGATGAATTATCCCTTTATTCATAAACCAATGCGGGAAATGCTAATATTTTCATGTAAGTCAAAAGATATTCTAACTTCCATAATTTTAAACTATGCAACTTTTAATATATCTAGAAAATCTAAAGTAATAAATATCGAGCAAGTTTTATTTCTTTAAATATTTTAATCTGTAATTACTTTCGTCTGTTTTTTAAACTATTATATATGTTTAATATTACTTTTCTAGTTAAGTTTTGACAGTAGTCTTCTTTTTTGTCCTATAAAGATTTTTCCTTTATTTCTAAATCAAGGACAAAAATGCTCAAAATTTTATATAAGTCAGATAGTATTTCAACTTACTAAATCATAGAATATTTAATCTTTAATATAGAATATTTAATCTTTTTAATGTCTCTAGAGACTTAAGACGATAGATGACTGGTAGCAGTCATTACATAACCCATATGTCACCCAAAAGTAGTTACCTAAAATACGAACTTTACTGTTACAATATACACATGTACATAAAAAGAAAAAAAAATTCGTTTACGATTTCAATATTAAAAAGTTGTAGAATAAAGTTGCTTGCACCATTATTCTATATCTGACTGACACTGAATGCACGTTTGTACTTTTTCTTTCTTTTCTTTTTTTTTTTTTTAAATTAAATTTGCGTATTAATTAGATATCTTATGATTAGATGTTAATATTGATTCATTTAATTTTTACTAAACAGGTTAGCGAAATACTATTTTTATTTTCATCATTATTATTATTACTTTCTTCTATATGTAATATAGAGAAAGTATTGGATTCTTGAAAATTTTCGACCTCCATTTTTTGATGGATTTACACGTTTTGGGATGTCCTGAACACGAATTGATAGTTTTTACTTTCTTCTATATGTAATATAGAGAAAGTATTGGATTCGCGAAAATTTTCGACCTCCGTTTTTTGACAGATCTACACGTTTTGGGATGTCCTGAACACGAATTGATAGTTTTTAAAAAATGTCTGTCTGTCTGTCTATCTGTCTGTCTGTCTGTGTGTGTGTCTGTGTGTCTGTCTGTATCATTTTTTTGTGGACGCTGTATCTCACGAACATATGAATGAAATTTAACCAAACTTGGTATTTAGTTGCACCCTGACATAAACTGGTGCCCATTAGATTTGGGGATCAATAGCTCAACAGGTGGCGCTGTAATCGCATTTTATGCAAATTTTTAACATGGCAGCATAGGACAAAATTCCGTATAAATGGGCATAATGAGAGTTATTTTAAACTTGTGATTGTAAAATTAATTTGAATTATTGATGATAGTAGTAGTTAACTAGGAAAAAAAATTTGTGCATGGGGGGGGCATCGGTTCCCCCCTGGGGGGGGAAGTACCCCCCCGGGGGGGTTAAATTTTGAAGATGGGTATCATTCGAAAGATCTCGTCAATACCTTTAAAACGAATGGTTGAACCATAAATCTGTGATAATTTAAAACAAAGTTATCGATTTTTTTTACTTTTAACAACAACAAAAAAAAAAACTTAGAAAAAAATTCGAAAGGAAAAAAAAAATCTTTTTTATTTTTTTTATTTTTATTTTTTTTTTTTTTATTGTTACTGATTGAATATGTATAGGAAAATATAGAAGAAAGTCTTGTGGTGGCCACAACATACTAGTTAGAAAATGTCTGCCTTTCTGTGTGCATCACGATTTTTGTGGACACTGTATCTTATGAACCAATGAATGAAATTTAACCAAACTTGGTATTTAGTTGCACCCTGACATAAACTGGAGCTGATTAGATTTGGGGATCAATTGCTCAACAGGTGGCACTGTGATCGCACATTTTGTAAACTTTTAACATGGCAGTATAGAACAAAATTTCGTATAAATGTGCATAATGAGAGTTATTTTTAACTTGTGATTGTAAAATTAATATGAATTATTGATAATAGTAGTAGTTAACTAGGAAAAAAAATTTGTGCATGGGGGGGCATCGGTTCCCCCCCTGGGGGGGAAGTACCCCCCCGGGGGGTTAAATTTTGAAGATGGGTATCATTCGAAAGATCTCGTCAATACCTTTAAAACGAATGGTTGAACCATAAATCTGTGATAATTTAAAACAAAGTTATCGATTTTTTTTACTTTTAACAAAAAAAAAAAAAAAAAAACAGAGAAAAATTCGATTTTTTTTTTTTTTTTTTTTTATTATTGTTAGTGATTGAATATGTATTAATTTTCACAAAAAAAAAAAAAAAAAAAAAGGAAAAAAAAATCTTTTTATTTATTTTATTTATTTATTTATTTTTTTTTTTTTTTTATATTGTTACTGATTGAATATGTATAGGAAAATATAGAAGAAAGTCTTGTGGTGGCCACAACATACTAGTTAGAAAATGTCTGCCTTTCTGTGTGCATCACGATTTTTGTGGACACTGTATCTTATGAACCAATGAATGAAATTTAACCAAACTTGGTATTTAGTTGCACCCTGACATAAACTGGAGCTGATTAGATTTGGGGATCAATTGCTCAACAGGTGGCACTGTGATCGCATATTTTGTAAACTTTTAACATGGCAGTATAGAACAAAATTTCGTATAAATGTGCATAATGAGAGTTATTTTTAACTTGTGATTGTAAAATTAATATGAATTATTGATAATAGTAGTAGTTAACTAGGAAAAAAAATTGTGCATGTGGGGGCATCGTTTTCCCCACTGGGGGGTGGGGGAGTATCCCCCGGGGTGTTTGTAAATTTTCAAGATGGGTATCTTTCGAAAGGTCTCGTCAATACCTTTAAAAGGAATGGTTGAACCATAAATCTGTGATAATTTAAAACAAAGTTATCGATTTTTTTACTTTTAACGAAAAAAAAACTTAGAAAAAAATCGTATTTTTTTTTTATTTTATTTATTTATTTATTTATTTATTTTTAATATTGTTACTGAATGAATTTGTATAGGAAAATATAGAAGAAAGTCTTGTGGTGGCCACAACATACTAGTTTTTTTTTTTTTTTTCCTATTTTGGGTGTACTGATACGCTGGATTCAGAAATGCTTATCTTCTCTTCCTATCACGTACGGTTTTTCACAAAGCAAGAATAAATATCTCAAAAACTGACACAAATGTTACGACAGAATCGAAACTCTTTATGTATAAAATACATCAAATAGGCAGATTACTTGAACATTATCTTTTAAATGTGTCTGTTTCTTTACGTAGAAGTTCCTGTTAATTTTTTTTTCTCTTGTGCGCGATTGAGAGCCCTTTCTGTGCACCCTTGCTAAATTTTTAACATTCCATCAGCTCTAATACCTCCTTTCTGTTTCTTTGATGTCTTGATGAAATCACTTTCCTTATTCCTCACTTACATAGGTTTTCTGGGAAATAACTGAGATGGGAGTTGAAAAGGGGGAGCATTAAGCACATATCTGTCAAAAAATTCTATTTTATATCAAAGCTGTATGCAATGAGAACTTTTGAATATCTTTTATTTAATCAGCATCCAAAAATACATTAAAAATGACCAATCAGTGGGGTTATACGTCAAAAAAGGTCAAATTTAGCAAATAAAACGACCCACATGGGATAAAAAATTAACCAGAAATATCCAAATTGTTTATCCATTCCATATGTGTTCCTTCCTTTGTTATATTTTCATACAAATTAAACCTCTGAGGGTCATTAAAACCGGGCAGCCATCCCCTCCATGGAGGATCGAAATTATGATGGCACGTCTCGGGACCATACTTAGATCCCAAATGAGTCCCAGATCGTTGCCAATTGAACATAATGTAGCACCAGTGCGACGTAAAACCACCCAACCTCAATCTTGGTTATATTTCCGATTTTCTATGCATAGTACGGTCAAAGGTACAGTTTGAAATCTTTATTTTTATCATTATCATTATCATCATCATCATTATTATTATTATAAATAATCTCTAAAAAATAAAGAGTTAAATTGAACAAGTGTCATTTTTATTAAATATATTTAAAACACTTTAAACACACGTAAATATAAATTTATTTAAAAGATGTTAAAATTTTTTTATCCAAAGCTTTTCGCTTTAATAGTAAAGCATCATCAGGGTGGTGAATGGTGAATGGGTTTTACGTCGCACTAATGCTGCGCAGATGGGCAATTGGCGACGGTCTGGGACACACCCCTAGAGGTGGTCCGGAGACATGCCATCACAATTTTGATCCTCCACGGAAGGGATGGCTCTCCCGCTTCGGTAACCCCCAGAGGTATAATTTTTGATGGGAACATGGAGGACTTTGCGGCCACGACAGATTTTACGTGCACCAGCCACCATTAGCGTACACGACGGTCTTTGGCCGGCTCGAGTACCGAACCCGCAATCTTCCGATTACGAGGCCGGCGCTCTACCGACTGGGCTACCGCGGCCCGCATCATCAGGGATTTATGATTCGTTTCCATTGCGCAGTTTTAAATATGTTTTCTTTTTACAGTCAACAGTTAAGTCTTTTAATAACGTGATATATTTTAAATATCAGCAAAAAACCATAGAATAATAATAAAGGAAGAAGGAGCATAAGTGTTTCTAATAAGCTGTTGTGTTGCCACAACAAACAGCGATATTATTCTTCTTCTATGGCCCTTCTTTAAGGTTTTGAGTAGCAAAAGTAGCTTTCGCTGGCATTTCACTAGAAGGGGTTTGTAAGCATTAAGAGTATTGTCATGCTCCTTCTTCCTAATTATTATTCTATGCAAAAAACAATATGAATTCCGGTAGAGGTTGGACCAAGGAGTTAAGAAAAGTGAGAGAAGCTGGAACTATTGCATATCATACGAGGTTATTGTAGGAGAAAAAACATCATGAATTAGCAGAAATAAACTATTAACTATTTTATAATATTGTGCCAAATTATTGGTAAAATTGCAGCATCTTTGGAATTTATTGCATTTTTGCATTTAATTATATGAATAGCTTCGGAAATGTAAAGTTCTTGGATATTAGATGGTGCTGTAATAATTTTGGCTTTATCCCATATAGGGTTGGCGTTTGTGTTGGCATAGATGAAGTCAACTAGAGTAGAACTATTTGCTTCTTTGATATTTCGTATATGTTCTTGTATTCTTTTATTTAAAGTCCTCTTGGTCTGTCCAATATAATAGAAAAGTTCTATGGGAATTTGATAGACTCCTCCAGTGGGTCCATTTAAATCGCGGTCATGAAGGGTTAATTGTTTAATAGTTATAGGAGAACTGAATGGGATAAAGAAATTAAATTTACGTTGTATATAATGTTTAAAGCTATAGAATTCTTTACAGAAAGGGAGACTATTAGTGTAACGAAATTTTAGTGTTGAATCTAGAGTGGGATTATTAGGTTTAATTAGCATGCGATTTTTTATTCTATTAACTAATCTTATAATACTAGATTTACTATATCCCGCAGCAGTACCTATTTGAATAATATTGTTAATTTGTTGTTTTTCATTAAATTTAAAAGTGGTATAATTTATAGCTCGGGTAATGTAGGAATTAAAAAAAGCATTTTTATAATTAGTAGGATGAGCTGAATCAGCTGGGATCGGTAAAGGGATAAATGTGTTTTTGGAAAAGACGTCAAACCATATAGTTGTATTATTTTCGTTACGATGTATCTTAAGGTCAAGAAACGGAAGCGTACGATTGATCTCAGTTTCAAATGTAAATTTAATCGATGGAAATTGGTTGTTGAGACAATCAATTAAATTAAAGAGTGCATTTTTTGAATAAGGCCAGGAGATAAAAATATCGTCAACATATCGCAAATATATAGTAGGTTTGATTATGGAAGTTTCAAATATGCGTTTTTCTAATTCAATGAGTAATAAATCTGCTAAAATAGGACTAAGAGGGGAACCCATCGGGGCTCCAAAAGTTTGTTTATATATCACTTTATTAAACAAAAAGATATTATTAGCATTAATGAGGTCAAAAGCTTCACAAATAAATTTGAGAAAAGGGTTAAGTGATGGTGTAGCAGTACATTTATCAAGGATAATGGATATAACTAAATCTAAAGGAATATTCGTAAATAAGGAAACAACGTCAAGACTGAAAAATTTATCTGTAGGGGTAAATGTAGTATTTAGAATTCTACTTTTAGCTTCCAAACCGGATTTTACAATATGTGGGTCGTTAAGAACTAATGGTTTAAGTAAATTTGCGAGAAATTTTCCTAGAAAAAATGAAGGACTATTGCATTTGGAAACAATGGGACGAAACGGGTGGTTAATTTTATGAGTTTTAATTTTAAAAAATATTTTAGGAATAGACGGGTATAAAGGAATTTTGACACTTTGTGGAGCAATTAAATCAATATACTTATGAATGAACTTTTGAATTTTACGAGTAAAATTTTCAATAGGATTAGTTTTAATTATAATACAGGCTAAGTCATTAATAGCTGCAAGAGCTTTATCGTGGAAATCATCTGTATTAAGGGCAACGATTTGTTTAGATTTATCAGCAAGTAATAATGTTACATTTTTGTTAGTTTTAATTTGTTTTGAAATAAAAAGATTTTGATTATTAGACCCACTATTGCTGCTAAGATGCTTATTTAATGAGAAAACTGCAGAAGCCCGTACTTGATCTTGATGCTCCTTAGGAATATCTTTTATAATGTTTTCAAATTTAGGGATAACGTTATCCCTAAATTTGAAAACATTATTATAATTAAAACTAATCCTATTGAAAATTTTACTCGTAAAATTCAAAAGTTCATTCATAAGTATATTGATTTAATTGCTCCACAAAGTATCAAAATTCCTTTACACCCGTCTATTCCTAAAATATTTTTTAAAATTAAAACTCATAAAATTAACCACCCGTTTCGTCCCATTGTTTCCAAATGCAATAGTCCTTCATTTTTTCTAGGAAAATTTCTCGCAAATTTACTTAAACCATTAGTACTTAACGACCCACATATTGTAAAATCCGGTTTGGATGCTAAAAGTAGAATTCTAAATACTACATTTACCCCTACAGATAAATTTTTCAGTCTTGACGTTGTTTCCTTATTTACGAATATTCCTTTAGATTTAGTTATATCCATTATCCTTGATAAATGTACTGCTACACCACCACTTAACCCTTTTCTCAAATTTATTTGTGAAGCTTTTGACCTCATTAATGCTAATAATATCTTTTTGTTTAATAAAGTGATATATAAACAAACTTTTGGAGCCCCGATGGGTTCCCCTCTTAGTCCTATTTTAGCAGATTTATTACTCATTGAATTAGAAAAACGCGTATTTGAAACTTCCATACTCAAACCTACTATATATTTGCGATATGTTGACGATATTTTTATCTCCTGGCCTTATTCAAAAAATGCACTCTTTAATTTAATTGATTGTCTCAACAACCAATTTCCATCGATTAAATTTACATTTGAAACTGAGATCAATCGTACGCTTCCGTTTCTTGACCTTAAGATACATCGTAACGAAAATAATACAACTATATGGTTTGACGTCTTTTCCAAAAACACATTTATCCCTTTACCGATCCCAGCTGATTCAGCTCATCCTACTAATTATAAAAATGCTTTTTTTAATTCCTACATTACCCGAGCTATAAATTATACCACTTTTAAATTTAATGAAAAACAACAAATTAACAATATTATTCAAATAGGTACTGCTGCGGGATATAGTAAATCTAGTATTATAAGATTAGTTAATAGAATAAAAAATCGCATGCTAATTAAACCTAATAATCCCTCTCTAGATTCAACTCTAAAATTTCGTTACACTAATAGTCTCCCTTTCTGTAAAGAATTCTATAGCTTTAAACATTATATACAACGTAAATTTAATTTCTTTATCCCATTCAGTTCTCCTATAACTATTAAACAATTAACCCTTCATGACCGCGACTTAAATGGATGGAGGAGTCTATCAAATTCCCATAGAACTTTTCTATTATATTGGACAGACCAAGAGGACTTTAAATAAAAGAATACAAGAACATATACGAAATATCAAAGAAGCAAATAGTTCTACTCTAGTCGACTTCATCTATGCCAACACAAACGCCAACCCTATATGGGATAAAGCCAAAATTATTACAGCACCATCTAATATCCAAGAACTTTACATTTCCGAAGCTATTCATATAATTAAATGCAAAAATGCAATAAATTCCAAAGATGCTGCAATTTTACCAATAATTTGGCACAATATTATAAAATAGTTAATAGTTTATTTCTGCTAATTCATGATGTTTTTTCTCCTACAATAACCTCGTATGATATGCAATAGTTCCAGCTTCTCTCACTTTTCTTAACTCCTTGGTCCAACCTCTACCGGAATTCATATTGTTTTTTGCTGATATTTAAAATATATCACGTTATTAAAAGACTTAACTGTTGACTGTAAAAAGAAAACATATTTAAAACTGCGCAATGGAAACGAATCATAAATCCCTGATGATGCTTTACTATTAAAGCGAAAAGCTTTGGATAAAAAAATTTTAACATCTTTTAAATAAATTTATATTTACGTGTGTTTAAAGTGTTTTAAATATATTTAATTATTATTATTATTATTATTCCTTGAGCGCTTCTCTTGAATGGTCTACATGACAAATTTGGTGGCAACCTGCTCGTTCGTTTTAACTACAGGATACTGTTTGTAGTGCAATGTTTAGTTATAACCATCCTGTATTGTCTCGTATCTATTTTACTTAATGCAATTTATATTATAATTGAAGACATTGTTTTTCTTTTTTTTCTAAGTGCTTTTTAATAGAATTTCGATTTTTTTTTTTAGCCATGTTTCAGGAGCTGGTCCCCCCCCCCCCCCAAAAAAAAAAAAAAAAAAAAAAAGAATTTCATGAAAACAATAAAATTACCACACAAAGCAATGCCAGGTGCATATATATACACTACTGGCCATTAAAATTGCTACACCAAGAAGGAATAATAATAACGGAATGAAATTTGTTGGACACATACATTATAGTAGGAAGAACAATTCATTAAAATTTCAGGTAATTTGGAGTAATGTGTACTGAGAAAACAGTACATAAAGCAGGGACCTCTGTGAGCAATAACAGCACTTATCTGCCTAGACATTGAATCGAACAGTGATTGGATGACATGTACAGGTAGAGCACTTCATGAAGTTTTAACACGATGCCACAATTCATCGATCGAAGTTACTGGTGAGTGGTGGTGGGGGGGGGGGCGTCGCTTTTCAACAATTAAACAGTCATTTTCATCGGTGCGAGATCAAGAGCTGGCCAGAGCAACAGTCGAACACATTCGGCATCAATGAAGGCCCAGAGAGTATGGACAACTTGCGGTCGTGCATTGTCCTGCTTAAATGTTGCGCTTCGGAGGCCTTGAACATAGGGCAGAGCGATGGGCCGTAACTCGTCAGAAATGTAATGGCTGGTATTCAGAATGGCGGGAATGAAAACAAGAGGTGACTGGGACGTGTATCCAAAGGTACCACATACCATCAATCCAGGTGGTGACTCAGTATGCGGCTACCAAAGTTCTGATTACCCTCAAAACTGCATCACTGATATGGGCGCCATTAATGTGTGATTAACAATGAACCTGGACGCAGGAATGGCGTGAAGTCACTTTTCAGACAAATCACAATCCTGTTTACAGCATCAAGATTGCCTTATCCGTATTTAACGGCATTATGAATAATGCACATTTCCAGCTGGGATTCGACATCATCATACTCTCCATCATTCGCAATGATGTTATGGGTTCCCATTGGATACACGTCTCGATTACTTCATGTTCGTATTCCTGGCACTCTGAACAGCGGCCATTAAATTTCTGATGAGTTAAGGTCCGCCCCTTTGCCCAGTATTCGAAGCCTCAGTAGCGCAAAATTTAAGCAAGATAATGCACGACCGCAAGTTGTTTGTATTGTCCGGACCTTCTTTGATACAAAATGTGTTCGACTGTTGCTCTGGCCAGCGCGTTCTCCTGATCTCGCACCAACGAAAATGACTGTTTAATCGTTGAAAAGCGACTGGTCCCCCACCACTCACCGGTAACTTCAATAGATGAATTGTGGCATCGTGTTTAAACTTCATGAAGTGCTCTACCCGTACATGTCATCCAATCGCTGTTCGATGCAATGCCTAGGCAGATATGTGCTGTTATTGCTCACAGAGGTCGCTGCTTTATGTACTGTTTACTCAGTACATATTACTCCAAATTTCCTGAAATTTTAATCATTTGTTCTTCCTACTATAATGTATGTGTCCAACAAATTTCATACCGTTATTATTATTCCTTCTTGGTGTAGCAATTTTATGGCCAGTAGTATATATATATATATATATATATTAATATTATAAAATTTCATATTTTTTAAACCATGTGATCTATTTTGAGTACAGTGAATATGATTTCTATAAAAATTGAACTGTTTTTCATATTTATGTGAACTTTTTATGATATATAGGGAAAAATTATTTAAAAAAAATATATTTATATAATTTTCTGCATATGTTTCTACTTTTATGGTATAAGAACTTGACTTTTATTTGAAAAAATCAAGCCATTTTAAAATTGTATATGCTGATTTTTTAAGTTAATGAAATTTAAATTTTTAATGAATTTAACATGATATTTCCAAACGGGAACACTGGCCTGTAAAAGGTTATATAGCCAATGTAGTCCGTCATCAATAATATAAACCACTTGATAACATTTAACTTGATTACATTAAACGGCGTCTATTTTAATTTACTATGATTGAAGAAGTGATATTTTATCTTCACTCTGAGAAATAATATACTCAATTTTGACGATTCAGACATACTCGGGCTCAATTTCGTTGTTTTTGACAACCATTTCGTCAAGCGATCACGTGATTTTCTGAGGAAACGTGAACTCTCAAATATTTGACGAAACTGTTTACTCACAATAGCATATGCTAGCTTCCATTACCGCCATATTGGTTTTTTTCCTGTGTTGTTTCCAATTTACGTTACAAGGACTTTTATTTGCCAGCCTGGTGGTTCGGTCGGTAGGATGCTGCCTTCTGTATTCCCAGGTCTCGGTTTCGAATCCCGGTGCGGGCATGGACGTTTGTGATGTCCTATGTCTACAAAATATTGTGTCGCTTGTTTCTGTGAATTTTTGTAAAAATATGGATCAACTGAGACATAAGTCCTTGTAACAAACAGACATAAGTCATTGTAACAGTCATTGTAACAGGTCTCAAAGCTGTCATATAAATGTCCAAATGACTTTTATTTGTTTGCTCCGTTTTATTTATATTTTCATTAAGTATAATTAGGATTTAATGTCTAAAGCAACGAACTTGCAGGTAATTTTATAATTCTATAATTTGTATTTTATTCTGTATCACAAAATTAGGATGAAAAAATGTATCGTTACTTTTGACGAAATTCGTATGTTCAAACAAGTGACGAAAGTAATTTTCTCCATTTGACGAAATATTCGCTCGGAGTATTTCGCTGGAAACGGTTTCGTGAAAATTAAAGAAAATTTCGTGAAATTTGAGTATCCATTTCTGAGAGTGTTTTAGCTCTAAATTAACAAATCTTAGTTAGATTTTCTTAAGCATATGAAAGCGAAAATATACACGAATAACTTATTCACTTACGCACATAAATGAAGATCTTAATTTAAACAATAAAAGCAATTTTTTTCCTTACAAAAAGCGCAAATATGAACTAGAACCCTTAGAAAGATCCTTAGTCCATCTCCCCAGTGGAGCCAAATGACTTTAGTCCCTACACCAACACACTTTACAAAAATCAAAACTGCAATATTTATCACTCGATTGTAAGAGAACTGTTGAAGAATATATTTGAAAAAGTTATTACATTTTGAGACTGAAACTTTCTAGAAAGAAAGTATGCATTGTTATGACTTTTACAGAGTAATAAAATACATCGTAAAAAAAAAGTGCATACTTGAATAATATTAATGTGTCGTAAATATTTAGTTTCTATTCATGTTACGCATATTTATAATGTTATGGAAAGGTTAATACCGGCTCAATGCAATTTTATAATTCTCATAATACTTGATCATGAAATGTAGCTTTAATAATTCTTTGTTTTCAACTTGATATAATATAATTTTCTTAGTTATTATTTCAGCGGTCTTCATTTTTGAAATTAATTACTGATTTAATATAAAATCCCCTTTCTACAAATATAATTTTTAAATTCTTATTAATCTTTATTTATTTATTTTTTTTTTTTTTTTTACATCCATATGACAGTGAATGGTTTGTTTTTGAGTCAAATTGTCCAAACTGAGTGTTCACACGCTTCAAACCCTACGAAAATCATTTTTTAGCGGCTGGACTGTGTGCATGACAGGGTTGCCACTCAAATAGCAGAATGAATTTCCCTGACTTTTCCAGGTTTTCCAGACGTGTTCTGAGAAAATTCCAGTCTCGCCATATATTGTGCATTGGTTGTACTGAGGGCAAAATAATTATGGTACGACTTGAAAACACAAAAGTTACACATTACTTTGACCCAACGACAGATTGCCCTCCATGCGGGGGTCTTCTAAGAGGTCTTGTTTTTAAAAAATGGCGGAAGCAGCACACAGTTTAAGATAGTTTTAATACCCCTTTTCTGAATATTCGTTGGGCATCAATACGCTCCCTCATATCTTCTTTCCTTAAATTTTTCATATTCGTCATTTTAAAAAATGCAAGTAAGATAAAACTTTTTTTTTATTACAGGGAAAGACATGTTTGAAGAGCGAGTTACATGCCGTGCTATAATGAAGAGCTACGGTACTAAAATTATGAAAATACGACATTGTTAAAGGTCCACCAACGGCCGAGCTGTTCTGTGCTCAAAGCTGGTAGATGGGAGGTGCCGAGTTCGATCTCAAGTTGCGCTCATCGATCTAGCCTATCGAAGTTTTCCGTGGTTTTGTCTGAAACTCGCGTAAATATGGACTAGGACCTCTTAGAAAGGCCCCCACGGAGAGCATCTTACCTATAGGACTAGGACCCTAGCGTAGGTAGTCTGCCTTAAAACCCTATAACTAACCAATCACATTGTTAATAGTATTAGGGAATTAATATATTTTTTTTTGCATAAAAGATAATTTATTTTTATAGTGTACTAGCAGGCTACGCCCGCTTCGCTGGTCACTATTTTTAAATGAATCATTATAATTAATGAATTCTCAAAATTGCATTAATTTTTATCATGTGAAAAAAAAAAAGAAAAAAAAAAAACTCTGATCGGGAAAAATGTCGCACCGGGTCCCCACTGCCTTCGACAGCGTAGACCCGTGCGTGATGCGCACGCGCGAATGCATATATATGAGCGCCCTAATAATTTTACAAATTCGAAAATATCCGCAATCGATTTGTAAGTATCAAAAACCTCTATGCACCAGTTTTGAACGATCTATTTCTATTTTATTTTTTTACCCTTCCGCTCCCTCCCCCCTTCCCGTCCCTCCCAATAATTTTAAAAATTCAAAAATATCCGCAATCGATTTGTAGGTATCGAAAACCTCGATGTACCAATTTTGAATGATCTAACTCTATTTTTTTTTTTTGCCCCTCTGTCCCCCCCCCTCCCCGGCCCTTCTAATAACTTTACACTTTCAAAAATATCCCCATTCGATTTGCAGGTCTCTAAAGCCTATCTGTACCAATTTTGAATGGTCTAACTGTATTTCTATTTGTTTTTGCCCATAGCTCCCCCCCTTACCGCCCCACCCCCTTACCGCCCCTCCTAATAATTTTACAAATTCGAAAATATCCGCAATCGATTTGTAAGTATCGAAAACCTCTATATACCAATTTTGAACGAACTAATTGTATTTTTATTTTTTTGCCCCCCTCTCTCCTCCCCCTTTCTCGCCCCTCCTAATAACTTCACACTTTCGAAAATATCCCCATTCGACTTGCAGGTCTCTTAAACCTATCTGTACCAATTTTGAACGGCCTAACTGTATTTCTATTTGTTTTTGCCCCATAGCCCCCCTTACCGCCCCACCCTCCTACCCGCCCCTCCTAATAATTTTACAAATTCAAAATCATCCGCAATCGATTTGTAAGTATCGAAAACCTCTATGTACCAATTTTGAACGATCTGACACTATTTTTATTTTTTTTGCCCCCCCCCTCCCCTTCCCCCTTCTTGCCCCTCCTAATAACTTTACACAATCGAAAATATCCCCATTCGACTTGCAGGCCTTTAAAACCTATCTGTACCAATTTTGAACAGCCTAACTGTATTTCTATGTTTTTGCTCCATACCCCCCCCCCCTTGCTGCCCCACCTGGGGGCTGAAATTCTAAAATTCCAGAAATTGGTTTTTAGATAGTTGCATTAGTTATATTTTAGAGCAAAAATTTCACGTATATCTATTTTTTTTGTTTGAGATATATAGGATTATGCGAAATCACGTTTTACGCATGTGAAATCACGTTTTGCCCCCCCCGCCCCCCTTGGGGACCGAATTTCAAAAGTTCCAGAAACCGATTTTTAGACATTTCTATTAGCTATATTTTAAAGCAAAAATTTTACGGATATCTGTTTTTTTGTTTGAGATATGAAGTATTTTGTGAAATGACGTTTTGCCCCCCCCCTCCCCCTTGGGGGGCGAATTTTGTAAAATCGCTTGCGGTCTTTCTCGGGTCGTAAACATTAACCGTGCCAAATTTGGTCCCGCTCGGTGAAACGGCCTAGGATTCTATAGCGGACACACAGACACACACACACACACACACACACAAAGACTCTGTTCTTTTATATATATAGATTATTATAAAGCATTTTAAAAAAATAAATAAATAAATAAAAACTATATATAGCAAATGTTTTTCATACTTAGAAATTTGCTAATGGTCTCTTCCCAGTTTCGTCTGCTCAATCATGTGATAGAGGAAAACGAATAGTCGAATTCTGAGAATCGAATTCAATTAAATATTGTACTTAAGAACAAAAATGTTACTATTTAATATAAAATAAAATAAAAGTAATATTGTGAATTTGTAAACAGTAGAATAGTTGTATTTGTAAATTTAATAATTTTTTAAAAACACTTTATGTGTTTATTTATTTTCAACAGTAAGAATCGATTTTTGTATGTTCTAGCGTAACTGTTACATTAACTGATCTAGCAATAAATAATAGCTTCTTGTGGAATATTTATGGATTATAATTTGAATTTTAAAATGTTTTCATTTAATTTAATTGCATAAAGGTGTTACAACAAGTCAATTAACTTAGTTACTGGTCTAAATGGATTTACGCACTACGATATTGCACTGTCACCGATTTAAGTGTCAAAAATCAGAGTATTTAACATGTTCTTCATGAACATCAATAACAAATATAAACTAAATGATGATTGTAAATGTATACAGCAAACAAAAGAGGACGAATAATGATATAAAATGGATTAAAAATGATGTTGTATACAAAAATGTATACAAAAAATTGCACAGATTAAATACGATTGATCAAAAATAAGAATAGAAAATATGTTATTTCAGCAATAGCTATAGATAAAGAAGACTTCGTAGGCTATTTGTTTTTCCTCTATCATGTGACCTCTGACGTCAGGTGGAAGAGCCCATTGTTAGTTAATTGTTAAAAGTAAGCAATTTGCTTTATATATTAGGAGAAAAAAAGTTTCCTTAATTAAATATAATTATATACATTTCATTTAGATGAATAAAAGAAATAATAAACTCCATTATGCAGTCCTTTTGAAAAAATTCAGTAGGAATAGTATCAACAAGTGTTTAATTATATACATAAATTGGATCATGATGAAAAATATGTAAAAATGTTTATTCAGAAACATTGAAACATAATAACCAGTTAATTGTAACATTATTTTTTATTCTGTCAGAATTATTATTATCTTGCATTTAATTATCCACGTAAATTAAATCATTATTTAAATAATATAATAACCACTTAGTTATTATATCAATATTTTATTGTATTCAAAAGAAATACTTGTATGTCGTTTTCTATCGGGTTGTTCGGAAAGTAATTTCGTTTTTCTCAGCAGAGGACTTAATTGTATTCTTTCACACCATCTTCACAATTAAGCTGCATTGCCATTATACATTGTGACAGCTGATATAGCAAGGCTTGCTTGTGAAAAATTTCGTTTTATTCTGCTCAATAGGTTTTGATGGGTGGCCTGTCAAATAAAGAAAATCGGAAGCGACATTTTCGGCATATTTTGTTTTTGCTATCAAAAAGGCGAAAATACTGTTCAAACGAGGGAAAAAGTGTACGATGTGGATACAGAAAATTTATTTAAAGAACGCCAGTATCAAAACTGGTTTACCAAATTTAGTTACGGCAATTTTGACATTGAAGATGCATTACATTCTGGAAAACCAGTTTATGCTAATAAAGACAAAACAAAGTATTGGTTCATGAAAACTGCCAAATAACAACTCGTGAGATCGCTAAGAAACCGATCAAAGTGGAGAATATGTAATTCAATAAAATATTTATACAATATAAGAAAATCGTCTTTCATTTTCAAAGGAAAAAACGAAATTATTTTCCGAACAACCCAATATTAAATTTTAAGCGTAAATTTAACAGAATTCAGTTAATTTTTACACGAAAGTTTTATACTTTCTGTTATATTTTACAAGTTCATTAAAGAATTAAAGAAAAAAATACTATAAAAAAAGGAAGCACCACACAAGTGACGTTAAACGTAATAAGTACAAAACTTTGAATAAACATCATAAAATGCAAGAACTCGCAACAATTGTTTCGGGTCGAAAGAAAACACGACTCTTTGTCAGGCGAGCAAAGTGGGCACGAATGGTGCATTACCGCTTTGTTTGCAACACTCGTGCCTACTTTGTTCGTCTGTCGAAGGGTCGGGTTTTCTTTCGACCTAAAACAGTTGTTGCGAGTTCTTGCATTTTATGGTATTTATTCAATGTTTTGTACAGAATACTACATACTTTTTTAGAGCAATTATATAGTATAAAGTCCCCACAATTATTTTTAATATATTGATTTCATTATCAGGAAAAGAAAAAGAGAAAGCTAAAAAATGAAAAACGAGAAAAGCATTTGTAAAATTACAGTAAAAAATGTTTTTATTTTAGTTTAGTTTACATTTATTCAAAAACACTAGTACATAATCTTAATTCTGTGTGAGGTGGATGATG